>BRXY01000344.1:0-68707 GCA_030267945.1 Triparma strigata | reverse complement strand
CCCCCCCCCCCCCCCCGCACCTCAGAATTTCGGAGGATCCAACCAGCTCCCTGGCCTCGAGTCAGGTGGGAGCTTGCTGACGCCCAGTCTTGTGTCGTCCGGGGTTTCAGCGTTGGGGGGGGAGGTGTACAACCCTTCGCAGCCCATAGCCCAAGCCCCCCCTCAGCTCGGAGGCTCCTTTCCCAACTTTCCCTCCTCCGCCCCCTCTCCCACGCTTGAGCCTACGAACATTGCTCCGGTGCTGCCCAGCGCATCTCAGGCGAGTTTCCTCCTCTCGCAGCAGGAGCAGATCAGGCGCCACCAGATGGAATTTCAGAAGCAGCAGGCGCTGCAGAGCCGCATGAGCCAGCTCAACCAGCACCAATTCCAGCAGCCGTCTCCTCCGCCGGGGCTGTCGTCGCCTCCCGGCCTCAGTCACCAGTCCCCCCCTCACACGTCGTCCCCGTCTTCGTACCCGCAACCCTCTCTCAACGACTCCACCGTTTCCGACTGGGACGACCCCCCCGACGCCACCACCCAGCTCAAGCAGATGCAGCTCCTCCAGCTTCAGATGCAAGAGAAGGAGAAGGCCATGGCCAAAAAATTAAAGCAGAAGGAGAAGGTGAGAGAAAAAACCCTGCGGAGGAGAATCGCGAGACCATCTCCCAGCCGAATTCTATCGTGTTAACGTTTAGTCTTCACGTTCGCTACGCTCATCGCAGCTCCTGAAGAAGAGGGAGGAGACGGAGAGGAAAAGGAGGGAGAAGGAGGAGGTGAGAAGCTGGTCGTGACGCTGTCGTCACGCTGTCGTCACGCTGTCGTCACTCAGTCTCCTCGCTGGGAATGCGTCCGCATGCTTTTTGGCTGAGCTAGTAGCTCATCTCTCTATATATTCAGTACCCACCTTGAAGCGTAATTCTAACTGGTAAACGCCAATCTTCATGCTCGTCGCTTCGCTCATCTCTTTCTTCGCTCGTCTCTTCGCTCATCTTAGGCCGAGCAAAGGGCGGCTGCACAGGCGGCGGTCGAGAGGAGGGAACAGCTTCTCCTTGAAGAGCAGAAGAGACAGGTGGAAATCGCGAAAAGGGAGCAGGAGAGGATTCTCCTGGAGCAGCAGAGGCTGCTCGCCGAACACAACGCCCTCCGCATCCAACGCATCGAGGAGGAAGCGAGGTTTGAACGAGGAAGGATCGAGCGCGAGAAGCGCGAGAAGTTACGGCGAGAGCAGCAGGCGAAAATTCAGCAGGAGCACAACATCGCGAAGAAACGACAAGCGGAGAACAAGAAGCGCGCCAAGAGTGACGACCAGATCAGGGGAACACAGCAGAAGAAGTCCGGGTCCAACAACACCAAGCATTCGAAGCAAAACAAGGACAAGACGAAATCTAAAAGCAACAGCTCGCCCACTTCCCCGCCTGCTTCTCCGCCCACTTCCCCGTCCTCATCGACCTCAGTAGTACCAGCTATTACGGCCCTCATCTCTAGCGACCTGGCCCTCAAGGCATCAATTTACATGTCCCAGATACAGGGCATCCTAACCTCCTGCTTTCGCCTCATCTCCAAGGCCCACTCTTACGCGTACATCTCCATCTCCAACTTCAACGTGATGTGGCCCTTCCTCTTCCCCTTCGCCTTTCAGACCCTCATCAAGTTCCAGGCCGAGTACCTGGGCTCACCGCAGTGGGCGCCCGTCTGCCTCTGGTACTCTTTCCTAATTCAGAATTTCTACGGCGAGTCAGACTACACCAGCCTGCCCACGAGCCTCCTGCTGTGGGTGCTCCGCGCCGTAACACCGATCATGTTCCTGATGGAGGGCGTGTCTGAGAAATGTTTCGTCCTCGGTTTATCCAGCTCGGAGCTCCTCGCCGTCAGCGGCATCCTCGCAAGCATAAAGCGAGGACACGTCTTCCACCCCATATCGCTCGGTTTTCTCGGCGTCTACATCCTGGTCATGAGCTGCGTCGAGGAGTTCATCGTATCTACAGTTCTGCAGTACTTCTTCTTCGTCACCTGGCTCAACGTCTTCTACCTCGTAGACCATGTTAGGGATCAGACAAAGACAAGGAGCGACACCGAAATGATCCTGGGAATTTGAGAATACTAGGCATTTAATGACAACCGTGTTACCACTTGTCCAGATTTACATATTTAAACTCATTTTTCTTTGTTTTTGTGACTTTTGTTTTGGTTGGTGGCCAGGGTTCATAAATGGCAAAAAAGAGCTTGAGAGAAGAGAAGAGGGGTTCTCAGCTTCCAGTTCTTCTGTGTCACCTGAAGCCCCAATTCTGAACCAAAAACACCATCAAATCGCCTAAATCTATCTAAGCAAATTACCCAAGGCTATTTGGGTCCGTCTTTACCACCCTTAGCAAACTAATACCTCCCCCCCCGGCCTCCCTTCACCCCCATTTTTCCCTTCACTAAAAATATCCGAGCCATCATGTTCGGTACTGGCATGTTCACCCTGCTCCTCCTCCATTACTCGACGTTACTACTCCGTATTCCTTGCGCACACTGCACTACGTACACCAAAGACACCAGTGCCCTAAGATCACCGGTGAGTGATGCCCCAAAATCCTCCAATACCCACCTCTCTTCGTTGTGTCTGCTCGTCGCTCACCCTCTCGCCTTTACTGACCAAACCACAGTCTGATTACCTTTTAAGTTCTATCGCCGCACCATACGATGGCGATGAAGTCCTTCTCAACGCAGGGACGCTGACGCCCGACTCGACTGCCACGTTCCTAGGTGTACTGATTTTTCTCTCAAAGGCGGTGTCCCTGACATGCAAGGCTACCTCAACTACTTGTGTCCTGAACGGCAATAGAAATAACGTTCAAATCATGCAGGCCTCCTTCATCGCTCTCGAAGAAACAACGTTCACGAGGATCAAGGTGAGGATTTTCGGTCGGAAAGAGTGTTTTGAGTTGACGAAGACGACAAGCACGCTTGACAGTTCAACTCACACGCCCTCCACTACTAAAGTTCTACAAGGGCGAAGCCGTCACTGGCGTGAGCTCGTTCCAAAATGGTGGCGCTCTTTGGGTGTCTGGGCCAACGCTCGTTCTAAATAAATGTTACTTCCACTGGAACAGGTCTGATGGTCATGGCGGAGCTATTTACGTGGCTGCAGGTCGCGTCATTCTACACGGAACAACCTTTTCAGGTGCGTTCAACACAGACGCCACAACAAACAACCATCATCGGGTCGCTTACCTAAAGACCGACTTTCTGACACACTTTCACTGCAGGAAGCACCACTGCAAACTCAGCCGATGGGATGGGGGACGAAATTTACCCGCTGCTTGGCAGCACCGTCGTCTTGACGGAAGGCTGCCCGGCAGGTTACGAGGGCCCGCCGACCCAAGGATCAGCCATTGATGTAACTGGCAGCGTTGTAGGCATGTCTTACAAATTTTCGTACACCTGCACCACGATTTGTCCAGCGGGGAGATACAGCGAGAACGGGAACACAGGAGATTGCACTTGGTGCCCCGACGGAAAGTACTTGACCGACAGTGGATCCGACCCGATGGACCACGATTCCGAGGGAGATTGTGTAACTTGCACCGCAGGCCGATACGCTGCGTCCAAAACTGAAGCGCCTTGCGAATTCTGCCCGGCAGGCACGTACACTCTGGTAGCCGCCGCTGGCGAATGTACTGGCTGTCCAGCTGGAAAGTACAATGACCACGTACCTGACGGCCAATGGTCCGAAACATTTCACGATAGCGAAGACGACTGCACCGGCTGCGAGCCAGGAAAATACGCCCCGTACACCGGGTTTACCGCTTGTATCAACTGCGGGTGAGAAATTGCGTGAGAGGAGCGAAGCGACGTGCTGGAAATGCTCCAATTTTGTTTCTTTTCACTATCATCCCTACCTCATTCTAATGCATCGCTTCGCTCCTCGCTTGTCGCAGGCCCGGCCGTTATTCCACAAGCCAAGGGGGCCTCTCTGAAGCATCCTGCCTGCTTTGTCCTGAAGGGAAATACAGTTCGGATCAAGTCCGCAGCGTCGCGTGCACACTTTGTTCTTCGGGCACATATGCTGCCTCGCCCATGAGCACCGTATGCCTTCAGTGCATCGCCGGAAAGTACTCATGGCAGAACCCCATCACCTCCTCAATGTCGACCGGCATTGTCGCCTGTTCGGATTGTGCCCCAGGAACTTATGCTGGAAGATCCGGACAATCCAGTTGCGGTGATTGTGAGGCAGGAAGGTACAGCTCAAATACAGGAGGTACCACCTGCTCACTGTGTGCTGCGGGTACATATTCCTCTGCTGCGGCTTCGGAATGTTCCAAATGCGTCGCCGGAAAGTTCTCTACGGCCGGGCTCGCAGTGTGCGATGATTGTGAAGCCACAAGCGGTTACGTGAGCCAAGAAGCCGCCTCCGAATGCGTTTTCTGCGGCCCAGGAAAGCGCGCGGAAGCAACAATAAATTCGTGCGAAAATTGTTCACCTGGCACTTACAGCATTGGCGGCACAGACTCTTGCTCCAATTGCAATGCTGCTGAGGGTAATGTTGCCAGCAGCAGTGCCGCTGAGTCATGCCAGTACTGCGGGCCAGGAAAGTACGCTAGGATAGCGACTAACATATGCGAAGACTGCGAGCAGGGAAAGTTCAGCTTTGGCGGGACAGCCTCTTGCACCGATTGCAACGCTGCCCGTGGCGAGGTCGGAAGCGGTGTCGGTGCAACTGCATGCGACTACTGCGGAACAGGAAAGGCCGCTATTGACGGACAATGCGCCACATGCCCTGCTGGCACTTTCAGCGCCGGAGGGACAAATGTGTGTACTGCATGCGCCAGCGACAAGTACAGCGGGAGCGGTTGGCCGTCATGCTACACCTGTGACCCGGGATCCGTTCCAAACGATGCCAACAACGATTGCGTTCAGTGCCCCGCCGGAAAATTTGGCGCCTTCGCCTCAACTTCGTGCGAGCTTTGCCAATCTGGAACTTACAGCTCCGCGGGCGCCTCCTCATGTTCTAATGTCCCCGCAGGGTCAAAGGTCGCCACCACCAATGTGGACTCCCTTGAATTACGCACGAGTCACGCTCAGTGCGTAGCGGGTACATACTCTCTCGGAGGTGCCGACGACTGCACTCCCTGTGAAGCCGGCGAAAGGAGCGACACTGGGGCTGCGGGATGTAAGCCATGCGCCATTTGTCCTGTGGGCCGTTACGTAGTAACAGAGTGCTCGACATCATCAGACACTCAATGCGAAATTTGCGGAAAAGGCACGGCGTCGATGGGAGACGGTGCGACTTCATGCACGGCTTGCACCAGTGACGGGCAGTACGCAGACAGAACCGAGTCGAGCGTGTGCAAGACAGCCCCAGCCGGAAAGAAGCCAACCACAAACCACCAAGACGTCGAGAACTGCGCTGCTGGGACATACTCCGTTGGTGGAGCGAACGAGTGCTCTGATTGTGGAGCCGGCGAGACCAGTGCGGCTGGAGCTGCTGGTTGCTCAACCTGCGCCGTGTGTGAGCCTGGAAAATACAAGATCTCAGACTGCTCGTCCGACACAGAAACTCAGTGCGGCGACTGCTTGAAGGGCAAGGCGTCAATGGGAGGAGAAGCGACGTCATGTACTGAGTGCGACAGTGACGGGAAGTACTCCGACGAAGACAATGCGAGCGTGTGCAAGACCGCCCCGGCCGGCAAGAAGCCGACGTTGAACCGACAGAACATTGAGGACTGCGCCGCTGGGAAGTACTCAACTGGAGGCGCCAACGAATGCTCCGAATGCAGGAGTGGGGAGACCAGTGACGCAGGCGCAGCTGGTTGCAGGACATGCGCGACCTGCGGGCTTGGAAAGTACCGGATTGCAGACTGCACGTCTGAGGTCGAGACGCAATGCGGAGACTGCGTTGCCGGCAAGGCGTCTATGGGAGGAGATGCGACTTCATGTACTGAGTGTTACGGGGAGGGTCAATATAGTGACAGCGCCTTGGCCGCCGCTTGCAAGATCGCTCCGGCAGGGTTCATCCCGACGGTAGACCACGCCGCCCTCGAACCTTGTCCTAGGAACTTTTTCTCAATTGGGGCTAGCTCCAATTGTTCACCCTGCGAAAATGGCGGGCACAGCTCCCCAGGAAGTGCCGCCTGCGAGTCTTGCTCAAGTGGAAAGTATTACGACGAGGATAGCAACGCCTGTCAAAATTGCCCGTCGGGAAAGTTCTCAGCCAGCGGCGCATCCTCACTGGAGAACTGCCAGGACTGCGTCGACGCCGGATCGTACTCGCCCGAGGGTGCAGCCGCCTGCTCCTTTGTTCCTTCCGGCTACATACCGACAAACTATCGCACCAGCATGAAGCCATGCGAGGCGGGAACCTACAGCGAGGGTCTAGCCGACGAATGTAAGGATTGCGCTGAGGGTTTCGTCAGTCATTCCGGCTCCGCGGCGTGCAACCCTTGTCCACAATATCAGCGGCAGGATCCCTCCAACAGCACCAAATGCGTGTGCGAACCGACCTTCGAGAGGGATGAGGGCGGCTCATGTACATGCAAACCTGGAGAGACGCTGGCTGGTACGACGTGCGTCCCGTGCGACTTGAACAAGTACAAGCCCGATTTTGAAGTGGAGTCGTGCACGGTGTGCGACTTCGTTCTACTCGGTGGTATCACGAAAGACGTGTCTTCGACTTCTTCCCTCGCCTGCATTTGCCCTGCTGGCACCTTTAAGGACGGGAAGATTTGCCGAGACATCCCTCCTCGAGGAGTGAATTCGACCAAGATCGGCATGACGCTTGAAGACATGGAGTTGAGTACAGGATATTGGAGAACGAACGGCAACTCGACGGTAGTAAGGGACTGCTTGGTGGAGGAGGCGTGCGAGGGGGGAGAAAACTCTTCGGATTACTGCCGGGATCACCACTGGGGACCCCTGTGCGAAAGATGCGACGAACGGTATAGCAAGTCGATGCATGGCATCTGCCTCCCGTGCGAAGGAACGGCCACGGACACCGCCTACACCTTGCTGACCTTACTAGCTCTATTGATCATCCTCTTTTGTATCTACCGATTCGTCGTAAAGAAACTTTTCAAGAAAAATGGCATTCGAAGCCTGAAAACGGGCGTCAAAGTTATGGTATCTGGTTGGCAAATCATCGTCAACATCCCCTCCGTGGTGCCCAATATCATAGTGCCCGAGGACTTTGAGAAGGTTCTGACGTCCATGCAGTTCTTATCCTTCGACTTATTCACAATAGTTTCTATAAGGTGCTGGACGCTGGCTACAAACTTTTACCACCACCTCGTCACGGCCACGGTAATGCCGCTCTTCTTCTGCGCCCTCCTAGCCTTACTCGCCTACACGATTAAGAAGCGGAAGAACCAATTCCTGGCAATAGCCTTGGCCCTGACGTACCTAACGTTCCCAACCGTCAGCACGACCCTCATGAAGTTCTTTCCGTGCGACCTGATGGATGATGGCCAGAAGTGGCTCCGAGCCGATTACAGTGTCAGTTGCTTGGCTTCGAATCGCACGCCCATGGCCGTCTTCAGTGTCAGCATGGTTTGTGTTTATCCGATTGGCGTTCCTGCCCTGTACTTCTTCCTGCTGTGGAAAAACAAGGCCAGAATCAATAGGCCAGCCGACGAGAGAGAGGAGGACGAGGGCATCATCGGAATTTCTTTCCTCTATGAGAGTTACAAGCCTCAGTACTGGTGGTTTGAATTAGCTGAAACCTCTCGTCGGCTGATGATGACCGGTATTCTGAGCGTGATTGAGCCAGGATCAGAGACGCAGCTGTTCGCGGCAATTTTGATAGCCATCCTAGCGTGCGTCATGACGGCGTGGTGCAGTCCGTATATAGACAAGCGAGACAACGTTATCGCAGTGAGCATGAATTTGCAGATAGCGATGATTTCATTGTCAGCCCTAGCGCTAAAGCGACAGCAAGATGGCGTTTCCGAAGGCGCCGAAGACGAAAGCTACGACGAAAAAGGGATCGGAATCCTCCTGATCATTTACAGCATCGTTAACATCGTAATCTTCCTATTCTACGGATGGGCCGAAGTCAACAGCGAGAGCAGCAGCGCCGACGGCGTCGCGGCCAAGCTTATTAAGAAGGGTGGTAACACGGACAAACTAATGAAGGGACTAAGCAAGACTAGTCCAAAGCCTTCAGGGGTGCCCCCCCCCCCGAGGCTAGACTTTGCGCCTCCTCCGCCACCGCCAGTAGAAGTTGAGCTTTCGAGCATTCACAGAAAGAGTTCTGACACCTCTTTTGAGTTTGAGAACCCCATGGCAGCAGCCAAGGGACGGGGGGCAAGTTGAATTGTAAACTTGTAAACTGGTTGGTTTTACTATTTCTTAAATTACGCTCTTTTGTTGGTCTTTCTGCTTCTGCTTCTACTTCTGCTCCTGCTCCTGCTCCTGCTCTTACTTGACTCAAACTGTTCAAGAGCCTCTTGGCAATGAAGTAAGTTTTCTACAGGCTCCCAAGTTGCGTCGGTGGTGGGGAATCCTTTCCAAAGTACCTTATACTCGAATATATCACTGATTTCTCCGACAGCTCGCTTCTCGACGATTCTCTCGACTTCATACTCCCCGCCCTCGTCTTCATTCGAGCTGAGTTCAGCCTTGACCTTCGCCAAGATCTCGAACCACCAACCCACATTCATCAGCATAATCAACACCAAAGGAATCAAGTATATTGCGAAGCCTTTCTTTACATCTTGCGTCGGTACACCAATACCTTCGTACTTAATGTACATGTCCTCGTTTTCTAGTATAGGGCGAATCACAAGGTTAAAAAAATTGTAAATCCTCAGTAGCGGCCAAACCACAATGGTCAACGCCGTTACTGCGTACAACCCTAGCTGGAAGTTCAGAGCAGTAAAGATTCTGATGAAGTCTATGAAAATGTCGGTGAAGTCGTGGATGAAGAGGACGATGATGCCAATTCTGACAAAGTTGTAGCGGAAAGAAAATGTCAAAACGACCAGGGTGCAGATATGATGCACATGCATTAGGCTGAATTTGCGAAAATCTGGGATGAAAAAGGCCAAGTTTTTGAACGATTCGACCGTGAAGCAGATTTGACCCAGATAGTAAAGGTTCTCTAGGCTCGTCAGCCGCTTTTGTTGAAACGAAAGAACGGCGGTGGAGGAGTACGCTTCCGAATTGGAGGAGATGACGTAGCCCGAAATGACTGCGGAGATAACGTGGAAGTTCGTGAAATGCATCACGTTTGAAAGCCTGACGAAGTCGACGGAATCGGTAGTAGAGGGAGGGAAGAAGAGCTTTGTCATGCCCGGGGTCGCTTTTCTGAATATTTTTCTCAAGGTCGTCAGAAGGTCGAACAGAACAAACAGTAAAAGCGCGTTGGTCATCGAGACTGGCACGAAATGATCTATATTAGCGTGGCCATAGGGATGAGGAGGCAGCCACGTCCACTCTCCGTGATGGAGGCTTTTCTTAAGGGCCTTCAACACATCGATCTCCTTGACTTTAGCCGCCGGAGTTTTGTTCACCAAGCAGAAATCCTCCGTGAGATTGTCGCTGCTCCAGACCAGTATCACGATGGCCAGAGAAGTGAACACGTGCCAACAGGCGTGGCCCAGGTAGGCATATTTTTTCATCAGAGGGGGTAATTTGTCTCGTTTAACGTCCAAGGCTCTCAACACGACACCGCCCAACATTAGGACGAGGTAGCTTGCCCATGCAAGGAAATCAACGCCCCTTTTAAACGGCGCGAGAACCGTCCATTCCAGGGTGAAGTGGACTACGAGATTTCCTATCAGAACATAATCGGACCAACCAGCCGTGAGGGCGAGCAGGTGGCAGAGCAAACTCCCGGACAAGCTCAGCACCAAGAAGATGTTGGAGTCGATAACGTTTCCGTACCAGAGCAGGGATACGCGGTGTAGGGTCGATCCGAGCGGAAAGCACGTGATCCCCATGGTAGCTCCGGCGTCTAGCATCCTCCAAAGCTCAGTAAGGGTAGCGTGGAAGAAGAAGGAGGCCATACCAGTCCAGAGAAGGGAAATCGCGATGAAAGTCGGAAACATGGGAGCGGTGTCGTAGCAGTTTTGAGCGGGCTCGGTAGGGGAGAGGACGGTGGTTAGCGTGTACAGGCCGGCAACATAATATGCGAGGGAGGTGTAGGAATTGAGGAAGGTCTTCACGAGGCCGGGTTGTTTAGGTTCGCCGTACTCGTTTTGCTTCGAGTAGGGAGGCAGGGAAGAGAACGCAGACTCAGGGAGGGAGGCGAGGAGGAAGGGAGGGAACCACATCAGGCCAACGATGACAGGGTGCATGTTTGGCGACCGACCCTGAGAGTGACCGGGATTATAATTTATATAAAAGCTGGAAGAGACTGGGGCTTTGATTTCGTTGTGAGGCAGGGGATATATAAGTTTAGGAGAGGCAACCGATGTTATTTAAAAATATGTTTGCGAACTCGAAAATCTTCAGAAACCTGTGAAATCATGCCCTAACTTTGGGGGAGATGTGTGTGACATCCCAAAAAACCCCAACATGATGAGCTACGCATCAGTAGTCGCTCTACTGGCCAGTCTACCATTTGCCCTAGGGTTGACTCTCCCCAACACGGTGTGGTTGGCGAATCTGGATGGCCGGACCACGCAGAATTTCATCCAGTTTCAGGTCTGTGCAGGCCTCCTTGGGCGGGCTGAGAATGAGCAGGTGCTGCAGGATTTAGGCTTCGATGGCGTTTACTTGGATGGGGGAGATTTTGCGTTGACGTGGTTGGCGCTCACGCAGGGAAGCGCTCCCGTGAAGCAAGAGGAACCGGACGACTTGCTCGATATATGTTTCAGCAGTGGGGTCGCCAAGGGGTATATAAAGTATGACTACGAGGCGCAGAAACCGATCGTCCCAAACATCATAACACTGGCAGCGATGCTTGACGCGATTCCCGTCGATATTTCTGACGCGACTGCGTTAAATGTCGATGGGAAGGACATGCTCTTTGACGCCACCGTGAGTTGGAAAAGCTTCGAGGCCATCGAGGCTACGGATTACATGTTCAGGCACTACGTCAACGAGACCACGTCTATGTACAAGATGAATCCGGGCTACGCGACTAATTCCTTCATGCCCGACCTTCACCCCGAGTTAACCGGTGAACCGCATGTTAATGCGGTGAGTAACCTCCACTTCAAGCACAGTTAGCCAAATCAAATTCTAACCTCTCCAATTCAGGTCGATTTCATTGTTAAAAATAAGCTCTTCTGCTTCTTCATGGTCAAGAACTGCGTTCCTTTGACGAAAGAGCACGCCCTGATGGAGGAAATGGTAAACAACAATCCTTGGCCAAGCCCAATTCCCGTTTACGGCTACGACGATTCTATTCAGTTTTTTGGCGGTCAGGCTTACGAGGCGGAGACAAACTGCGTAGCGGAGCATAACTTAGGGCAGATCGCGAGTAGCGGAACAGCAAACCTCGCGTGGCACGGAAACCGAGACCCTCTGACGGAGAATATGAAGCAGCCGGAGAACCTCCATGACGGTTTAGAATACGATCCTGAAAAAAATTACGTCACATTCGTGGTCGGCGACGGCGACAACTTAAACGTCTTGGTGGGAAGAAATTTACCGTGGATACTGGCGAGGCAGAAGAAATGCGGAGGATCGAAAAGAGGAACATGCTACCCGTTATTGTGGACGTTTAGCGCTCGTGCGCTGGATTTGCTCCCTGACCTTAGTAGGTATTTTTACGATTTCGCCGCCAACACAGGCAGCGATTATTTTATGTTGCCACCTTCTGGCGATCTGTACTCTTATCCTTCGACGATGAATGACGAGAGCAAGGAGGCGTACATCGAAACGATGGAGGCGGATTGGGAAAGGATGGGAGGCAGCACGAGCGTCCACTGGGAGTGGTTCTACTCTTGGCTGAGCAGCATTGACAACTACTTCTCCTTGTTCGGCGGGAAGGGCGCTCGTGGGTTTTTCTTGACGACAGTCCCTTACATGTTCCCAATGCCAGCGTTCTTCAAGCGTGGAGAGGACTTCAAGGTCGTCGGCGACGCGGAGAATGTCGTTTTGTTTCGGAGTAATGAATGGAGGGGCACCCAGGGTCATCCACATGAGAACAAGTGGACGCCGGAGCAGCTAGCCGAGAAGCTGATGGGCGAGAAGGGGGCGGTGACGCATCTCTACCTGACAAGCGACGGCAACAATGCACCGGACGCTTTTGACCAGCTCTTTGATCTTTTGGACGACAGTGTTGTGGTGGTGAATGACGAGGCTTTGGTGAATTTGGCGTTGCAGAAGCATGCGTTGCAGAAGAACAGGTTAAAGTAAGGAACATTTGCATTTAGATCGACAAATTCTACCCAATGACTGCTTTCGTCAGCTTCCCCCCTTTCTTCTTCCCCTTCTCCTCTTCCTCCTCATCGTCCTCGTCCACTTTGTACACCCACTTCCACGTCTCTCCAACCTCCCCGATGTTCATCTCATCGCCCTCCATTACCCTGACCCTCTCGTCCCTCCTAACCTCCCTTTCCACCTTCCTCCACGCACCGTCAAGCCTCTTCTTTCCCCTACTAGAATGCGGGCTCAGAGAATCCAAAACATCCGCCTTCAAGCCTTTCTTCGGTAAAGCTATACCATTAGACTTGAGCTTCTTGTACGTCAGCTCCTTAACTTCCTTGTATCTTTCTAACTCCGACTTATTCTTCGAGCTGCGAACGACCGAAGCGAGTCGCATGAAAATGGCATTCGTGAGATAGATTAGATTTGCGTAGCGCATTTCCGGCAAGTAGCGAAAGCGGCGACGTCGGGACAAGATATGAAGGGCATGCGAGCGCTGAAGCTACTGACGCAGCCTTAGAAGGGAACGGAACTAGCGCATTACCAGCTCTCGTCGCGTTCGATCCTCGCTGCTTCTCACCTCTTCCTCTTCCACAAGATGTAAAGGAATAAAATTCCTCCGAACCCTCCCGAAATTTTAGGGTACATGATATTAATCTTGATGCACATGGTCGTAAACGCCTTGATCGACTCCCAAAATAACTTAACGACATACCAACAAATGTCGACGCAAATGAGCTGAAAATAGCACCCTACGCTGAACTCTAAATTCTTCCCCGCCCAGCTTACTTCCAGTCCTATCCCTCCTCCTTCTACTTCAATGTTGTCGCTGACGGTGCCTATGAATTCGACGTTGTCGACGGAACTATCTTCACCGACGACTTCTAATTTGAACATGGGGTGACCGTTTCGGCCGTTTAAGACAGCGTTGGAGTCGCAACCTTCAGAAGTATAAGCGAAGATGCCGAAGCATTCGCAAGTGTACTTCACGGTAAGGGTTTTCAGCTGCAACGGAACGACAAAACGATCGTTCGAAAGGGGGTTAGAATAACAACCGGCAATGAAACGTTTTTGTCAGCTTGTAGCTTCGGACCCTTTCCCACGTTCTCACCTCTTCGAGGATTTTCTTCTCTTCTGAGAGCCCGAGGGGGTTCAGGGAACATTTCGTGCCTGACCAGGATAGGTATTTACCGTATTCTTGTAGGTGGTCGCAGTCGACGACCTTGCCGTTCCAGCAGGTGGCCATTGAGGGGCATACTTCGACGTCGCCGCGTTGGAGGCAGGGGTTGGTTAGGTTGCCGTAGTTTTTTTGGAGGAGGGGGAGGGAGGATTGGTGGTACTTTGTCGCGTAGCAGGTGGAGGAAGAAGGGTGGGCGGGGGCGGAGGCGGTGGGGGAGGAGGAGGAGAGGTAGAACCCGATGAGGAGGGGGAGAAGGAGGAGGAGCATGTAGGGGTAGCTCCAGGACTTGGACTTGCCTTGACTCGAGTCCGAAGGAGTGACTTCGACCCAGTCGGATTTTCCGGTCTTGGAATCGGTCACTTTCGTGAGGGTTGGGGAAGCTGGTTCTTCTTCGACGGGGGCGGGCGCTTTCTTCGCGGTGCGGCGGGATGATTTCTTAGGGGTGGGAGTTTTCGGAGCGGGAGTTGTCTTTCTACGGGAAACACGTTTAGGGGTCACGACTGGTTCAGGTTCCGGCTCAGGCTCAGATTCCGGCTCGGGTTTAGGCTCCGGCTCGGGTTCAGGCTCCGGCTCGGGCTCGCCTCGCTTCTTCCTATCCCTCCTCGCCTTCCACTCCTTCGCCATGCTCTTGGCCTTGACCGTCGCCCCAATTTTACTACTCTTCCCCTTCTTCTCAACCGATTTCTTGCTCGCCTTCTTGGAAACGAGAGCCTCAGCGCGCTCGATACGGGCCGCCTCGGCGGCGGCGAGGGCGGCGGCCTTGCTTGATTTCGCCGGGGAGGATTTTTTAGAGTCAGATTTTGCCTCGTCCGTCCTGTCGATTATGGGGGTGCCGTTGGGTCCGGTTTCAACGCTGTCGTCATCATCGTCGTCTTCCTCGACGACGACTTTCTTCTCGACCTTTTTCGTCGTCTTGGTCTTCTTCTTTGACGTCGTTTTGGAGACGGGAGACTTCCTTTTCTTGCCACGAGCGGGAGCGGGCTCGGGCGTCGGGGGCGACGGCGCAGGGACCGGAGCCGCTGCACCCTTCTTCGACTGAAGCCGGGCTTTATATTCTAATTTTTGTGGTGTGCGAGGGAGAAGGTATTGTGTAAGTCGCTTGCGTGACATTTTTACAGAGTGCGGTAACTATGGTGAACATTTTTGGCTGTCTCGTCGGTACGCTTTCGATCCCATCATTTTTCACTTCAGATTGCCGAAGCTGTTTAATTTCTCACCTAAAGCTCGCTGCCTCTGGGCCTCCCTCTGCTCTTTCTTCGTAGACTTTGGCGGCATTGTGATGTGATTGCGTGCTGAGTGGCTGATTGTTGCTCGTTAATGTTGCCAGCAATGTTGTCAGCAATTTCAGTGAATTCAAATCAGGATTGGTGATTTTTGTTAAAATTCTCTTCTGCCTTAATTACAGTACTTCCATCAGTTCAAAGTGTAACGCAGACAATAGCAATACATTGGATATTACAATAAGCACGGCAGCGTTGGCTTTGGAGGCTCTTATTCCTCCTTCCAAGAGGTTTCCTTTCACATGCGGAAAGCATCGGCTGTAGGTCTCTCCTGTCTCCTCCTCCTCTCTCTCCTCTATCGCTTTGTGGAGAATCCTTTGGTTAGGACCACCGCATTGTTCATTTACGTGACTGGTATATATTTCGGTTACTTTAACAATTCTTCAGGTGAGAAGGCTGTGAGAAGGAGAAGAGCCAAAACCGATGTCTTAAACCAATGTCTAGACTGGATCTAGCAGTCTTATCGCGTCTTCAGCGAGACGTGACTTTATGACGATATTCTACTAACCTGAGCGGTATGTATGTGCCCTCCTCCCTCATGCCACTTTCTCTCAGAATCCCAACAATCCGCCCAGCTAGTTGGCGAAATAAAACGCCGTTCCTCCCTCCGGTAGAAACATGTCCGACGCCTCTCTCTCTCATCTCGAGTCCATCCAAATCGCCGCCCTCCAATCGTACCTAAACCCCACCGAAAAGAACCCCTCCCTCCCGCAAAAGCACTTAACTACCGAGTCGACGTTCTACACATCTCCTTCCCCATACCTTCCGACGTCCCAAACCTCCTCCACGGCCATCCTTCCCCTCTACGGTTCCTCCAACATAACGGTGAATTTAAAAGACGTCCAACTCTCCTCCTTACGTCGCGAAGTAATAATTCTCAAGGAGAGTCTAGACTGCGCAATGAAAAACAACAGATCTCTCGAGCTCAGCAACATCGAGCTGACGAACGAGTCTAACGCGAAAGCTAAGAAGCTAGAGTTAGCCGAGGTCAATAAAAGGAATATCGAGAAGGAGTTGAGTAGCCTTAGCGACGATTTCACTCGTTTTAAGTTGAAGGCGATCGAGGATGATACCAAGCTGAAGCAGAAAATTAGGGACGAAAGGAGGAAGGATAAGAACGCGATTAAGCAGAAGGACTCAGAAATATATTCTCTCAAGGTCAGGGTCGACGAAATGGATGGGGCAATCGAGTCGGAGAGGAGGGATAGGAAACGCTTGGAGAGCGTGGTGGCGAATATGAGGAGGACCTTGGAGGACGACTTGGAGGCGAAGAAGTCGAGGCTCGTGGTAGGGATGCGAGAGAAGATGCAAGAACACGCGATTGAGACGAAAAGGAAGTACGACGAAACGGTGGAGAGACTCAAGAGGGAATGGGTCAAGAGGGAGGAGGTTGAGGAGAGGGTTGAGAGAGTTAGGAAAGAGTACGAGGGTGTAATCGAGCTGTATAGAAAGAAAGGAGGAGGTGGAGGTGGAGGTGGAGGGGAAGGGTAGACGTTGTTGGCTTGTATATTTAGTAGAAAGTGCTTTGGGTTTATATCATACAATACATACAAAAACTATTTATCACCCTTTTCTATAAGCATCTTCATCCCCAAACTACTTTCACCTCAGACTCCCTCCAAAGTTATCAATCGACTGCAAGTTATATCGATTGCAAGTTATATATCATCCAATACCCCCCCCCCTCTACAAATTTATAAAACCACCCGCACCACCTTCAAAAATAACCAAATCTAAATACTCCCTCACAACTTGGGCCAAACCTTCAAATACTCCACCCCCTCAACTCCTCCCCTATAAGCCATCCCATCACACCTCCCCTCCTCCCCATAAACCAACCCCCCAAGAAGCGAATCCATCTCAACGTCCTCAATTTTCTTAATGTACGCAGCTTTCAATTTAATGAAGAGAGAGAGGGAAGGAGGAGGGAAGGTTGGAGGGGAAGGGTGGGATGAGGTTAAGGTTGTTATGTAGTCGTGTTGGAGGTGAGCGATTTTGGGGGAGAGGGGAGGGGGGGGAGGGGAAGGGGAAGGGGGGAGGGGGGTTATTATACCTTTGAGAGAAGGAGGGAGAGGGGGAGGAGGAGAGGGAGGAGAGAGGAGGATGGAGAGGGCAGAGAGATTCGCGGCTAAGGAGGGTGAGGACATTTTTTTTGGACGGAATTTTGAGGGATTGAGGGGACGGGGGGGAGGAGATGGGGTAGGAGAGGACGAGGGAGGTATTCGCGAGTAGATATGAACGCTGTGAAGGAATTTTTGGTGATTTTATTCCCAGGGATTTAGTGATATTAGTAATTGTGTGAGAACGCGTCGAATCGGAGGGGATATTTTTGTTTGCACGGGGCCACCACATTGAGTATATAGAACGCACTGATCGATCCAGACAGTATAACCGTGAAATGAATGAAAAAAGGCACTTTTCCCATCTCCTCTTTTTTGTTCGGGCGAGGGCACATTTGTTTCTCGGGCGTCTACGTGATCATCTTCCGTATTGAACTTAGTTTTCTTTTGTTTCCTTGGAGTTTCAGTGTTTTTATCGTATAGTGCGCAGGTGCGCTACGTTTTACGGCGTTTTGAAGCCCTTAAACTGTGTGTGCTAGGAGGTTTGGAGGGCCTTCCTTCGTTCCACAAAAATGTTACCTTACAAAACTCTCTCTAACCATGTTCCTCTCTGCTCATTTTAGTACTACAAATTATCGATCAGAGGTCGTCACATCAGGGCCACATTAGGGTTTCCCAATCTCACTTTCTCTCGTAGAATACTCCCCTTAAAGTATCTTCAATGTCCCTCCGTCCCTCCGTTCTATCCGGTTACCGTCGTCTCCTCCGCGCCCGTCTCCTCCCCTTCTCCTCCGACCCTCACGCTCTCTCCGAATCCCGGCGCGAACTAAAAACACAATTCCTCCTAAACAAAGACATAACCGACTCCTCTCAAATCCTAGAACTCTTGAAAGGAATAGACGAAGTCGAGACGATGTTAAAATCTTCTATCGTGCAAGGTAAAATATCTGAGAGGGATTCTAAACCGGTCGTGGAAGTTAAAATTAGGGAGGACAATAAAGACGCTATGGACGTTGATCAGCTGAATCAACTCGAGAGTTTAGGAGGCGATTTAGGAGGGAAAGAGGAAACTAAATCAATCTCGGAATTGAAGATTGACCGTTCCTCTTGAAAAAAAACCAAAACACAACTTCCACAATAAAACCCCGTTTTCTCATTTAATCTTCTCCTCCTCCTCAACCCTCTTAGCCCAACACTCCAACGCGAATCTATGCGCCATCCCAACCCCACCCCCTCCCTTCCCTTCCCCTCCCTCCCCCACAATCTCCTTCAAATCAACCTCACACCTCCTACATTCCCCATCAACATATTCAGAACCTTCCACTACCCCTACACCCTCCGCTAAATCCAACTCATCTTTCAAAGATATACCCGTGTATATATGAGGACGTAAACCACCTTGGAGGATGAACGATTTAGGGACCCAGGCTATACGGGTTATTTCGGAGGGGGAGAAGGTGTAACGTTTCGTTATTGTGGAAGTGTAGAAGGTTATTAGGTAGGTTAAACCACGGGAGAAGAGAGAGGCTTGATATACGCTATGTGTGTGTTTTTTAGTGTTAGAGATATTTTAAGGAACACCGTTGTTTTGTCGTGCCTTTTGTTGTTCTTTTTTTCTTACCATAAAGGTTCATCGTCGATAACAGTATCCCCACCTATCTCCTCTCTAAATTCTCTCCCCGCGGTGTTTCTCAACCCTTCGAATTTATTGTTAACGCAGTCAGAGTGTCCTCCTGGAAACACCCACATGTTATTGAAAGTACCTTTATTCTTTTTAGGTCTTTGCGATAATAAAACGTGGCTTGAAGTGGAAGGGATTAGACAGGAACAGAGGGAGATGGGAGGGTGAGGGTAAGGGGAGAGGGGGGAGAGGTAGGAGAGGAGGCGGAGGTGCTTTAGGAGGGAACGGGTTGAGGGGGAGAGGGATATTGAGGAGAAATTGTTGTAGGGGAGGGTTAGGGTTTGGGGGGTTGAGGTGGGATGGATTGTTATGCCTGTTGCGTCCTCATGGTAGTGGATTTTTGGGGTTGGATGACCCCTTCTAGGGTCGGTGAATTTTTGGAGGGAAGTGGGATCTACGACGGATTCAAACCAATTGTATGTACGGCCTTTGTGATCTTTTACTGTTGGGTATCCTGTACGACGGAAAGGATGAGGAAAGAGCAGGGTCAAGGATGAAACAATTAGATTTGGAAAGAATGAGAGTGGAGAAGGAAGGGACAAGAAGAATAATATGGCCTTTTCAAAGAAGGACAGGCCCATTATATGAAACTATTCGAAGCTGCGTGCGTTGGAAGTTTGGGGACAAATATTACAGAAATGCTGTAGGGTTAGTTACGCTCCTGCAGACTTATATCCAAGCGAGATCGCATCGCCCGAGCCTGGTCCACCCGACGCTGTTATGGTTCGCAATTGTCCCTGCAATCTTCCCCGCAATCTTCCCCTTTGTTCTAGCTGCGCTCGACTTTGGAACTTTGGATGCCACCTCCCCAATGTCAAGCCCTTTTGTGACACCTACAGCGACAAGTTGACTAGAACGTTTTAGGAACCGGAAGCTGATAGTCAGATAGAGCATTTAAGCGCACAAACATGAAACGTTGCAGACGACTGATGAGGAGACAGCTCACATGCAAAAATAATTTTTTTTCATTTTGGATTTCTACTTAAAACAGATTGAAAACATCCAATGTACGCCCTTTGACACTACATCCACATCGAGTGACCTTTAACCACGCTCAGTTTACCTATAAACAGATTAATATTTAAAGTAAAACGTCTTTAAATACCTTTTACCACTTGAACAATTGATGCTCCGTCAACCTCGGACGCGCAGGGACTTTGCCTGATCACGGCCGCCTCGGACGCCGAGGGCTGGAACGGCGACCTCTCGAAGTGCTGCAGGATCTGGAGGGGCGGCTGCATCGTCAGGAACGCCGGACTGAAAAACCTA
Source organism: Triparma strigata (assembly GCA_030267945.1). Taxonomy (NCBI): domain Eukaryota; class Bolidophyceae; order Parmales; family Triparmaceae; genus Triparma; species Triparma strigata. The sequence continues at coordinate 48,961 of BRXY01000344.1, read as the reverse complement.
ATGATCGACGCCGACTTCACGCGCATGTCAACCATCTCTCTAACCCCTCTCTCACCCCTCTCTAACCCCTCTCTCCTTCCCTCTCCGACGCCCCTCATACCTCATCCCGCAGCCCTCAACCCTAAAATATAAATGAGCACAATCGACCTCAACGATCCCGGCGCCTTCGCGAAAGCCTTCAAAAGCCCGTTCTCCGAAAACTGCGATTCCGCCTGCTGCGCCAACATCGACTTCTACAAGTTCGCGAACGGCAAATGGCTCCAAAACAACCCCATCCCTGAAATATACCCCGCCTGGGGTTCCTTCTTAATGCTCCGGGACGTGAATGAGGAGCGTTGTAAGAACATCTTAACTTCAGAATGGAATACAACCCCCCACGAAAATAAAATGCACCAACTCTGCAAGCGCTTCTACGACGCCTTCATGTCCGAGGATAAGATCGAGGAGAAAGGTTACAGTCCCCTCTCTCCCGTAATGTCGCAGATAGACTCCGTCTCCTTGAACGGTTTAACTGAATTGATCGTAGACCTACATTCTAAATACGGCGTCCAAGTCCTTTTCTCCTACGGCGACACCATAGACAAGAAGAACTCTGACCAAACTATTGCGGGGATATACCAGGCTGGGATTAGTCTGCCTGATAGAGATTATTATTTTGACGAGGATAAGAAGGAGAAGTGCGAGCTTTTTGTGGGGCATGTTAAGGAGATGCTTGAGCTCATGGATGTGGAGGGGGCGGAGGAGGTGAGAGAGAGAGAGAGAGAGGGAATGAATGCGCAGAATGTTTTATTAACGCTAAGAACGCTCGTATATAAATTTACAGAAAGCGAAGGTTATCTTTGACTTTGAGAAGGTAAGAAGGTCATCCATTCAATATCACCTCTACTTTATTCTAACTCCTATCTTCCCCCCTCACTACCACTACAGGCCATGGCTGAGAAGTTCATGACCAAGACCGAGCTCAGGGACCCCGAGAAAACGTACAACATCAAGACCATCTCCGACCTGACCTCCCTCTGCCCCGGAATCGACTGGCCCCTCTACCTCCGCACCATCCACTCCGTCCCCGCCTCCGGCTCCGTCGAAGACGCCGTCGGAATGATAAACGTCGCCACCGTAGCCGCCCTATCCAACCTCGGCGCCCTCCTCACCTCCACCCCCCTCTCCACCCTCCAGACGTACTTCAAGTGGAAGGTCCTCCACTCCTTCGCGCCTCACCTCTCCTCCCCCTTCGTCCTCTCAAACTTCAACTTCTACTCCACTCACCTCGCCGGCACCAAAACCCTAAAACCCCGCTGGAAACGTTCAATGTCAACCGTAGAATCATACCTCGGTGAATCCCTCGGTCAGCTGTACTGTTCGAAACATTTCTCGGGTGACTCTAAACCTATGGCGTTGAGTATCGTTGAGAGTGTTAGGGACGCGCTTAAAGAAAGGCTTAATGAAGTTGAGTGGATGAGTGATAAGACTAGAGAGGCGGCTATGGAGAAGATGAAAGGGTTTAGGGTGCAGATTGGTTTTCCTGATGAGTGGATTGATTATAGGTGAGAGAGGGTGTGTTTCGTTATGTTGTGTGTTGAATGATTGTTTTTTTTTCATGCTAACCTGACGACGACGGCAGCTTCTGGGACGGTAAAATTACTGATGATCATTTCACGAACATTCTGACAGGCCTCTCGTTCGAGCATACTCGTGAAATTGCCCGTATCAACAAGCCGACCGACAAGAACAGATGGTACATGACCCCCCAGATGGTCAACGCTTATTACCACCCTAGTATGAATTTGATTTGTTTCCCTGCCGCGATATTGCAGCCGCCGTTTTTTGATGCGGAGGCTGATCTGGCGGTTAATTATGGAGGTATGGGGGCGGTTGTCGGGCATGAGATGACGCACGGATTCGACGATAAGGGTTCCAAGTATGATGCGAAGGGGAACATGGAGAATTGGTGGACGGAGGAGGACCAGAAGAACTTCGAGGGGAGGGTCGAAGTCATGGTCAACCAGGCGGAGAAGGTGAGAAGTGTCATCGTTCGTTTAACCTTTGGCATCTAATTCTAACTCTATCCTCGCAGTTCGAAGTCCTAGGACAGAAACTGAAGGGGAAACTCACGGCGGGAGAGGTGAGAATACGAAAATTCATTCTTACGTGACGTCTCCACTATCGTTTCTAACGACGTCGTCAACGCAACCTTCCACGCTCGTCGCAGAACCTCGCCGACCTCGGAGGCCTCAAGCTGTCCCTCCGCGCCCTCAAGAAGCGCATGGGCGAGGATAACATGAAGTCCGAAGCCTCCAAGATCGACGGCTTCACCCCGATGCAGAGATTCTTCCTCTCCTGGGCGACCGTGTGGAGGCAGAATATTACTGACGAGAGGGCGAAGCAGCTCGTCACCATCGACCCGCACGGGCCGAACGACTTCAGGGCGAACGGGCCGCTGTCGAACATGCCGGAGTTTCACGAGGCCTTTGATGTCAAGCCGGAGGATCCCATGTACAAGCCGGTAGAGGAGAGGGTGGACGTTTGGTAAGAAGGGATTGTGTTGGGCTTGGGATTGAGATTGGGATTGGGCGCGGGCGAGAGAGCGAGTGAGGAACCGACGGTATGGGGAGTGAGGAGGAACCGAAATAAATTCTTTTAAGTAAAATGTCAACACTTTCAATTTCCTGCCCTGCGACGAGCTCTTGGTGAACCTGCATCTTTCTTTAACCCGGGCAGAAGTTGGTAAAGATAGCTTTCCCCCTCCCCAAATTTTAAGGACCCTCCTATAATTAACTAACCTCGACGATGCAAATATTTATCTTAACATTTAAATTAAAAAAATTAAGACTACTCTGATATGCTTTTCGGCAATTTCTGAACTACCACCCCCAGTCCTGCAATGGAAGAGGAAAACGAGCACCCGCTCCCCCCTCCCCCGCCTTCCACCCCAGCTATCCCCCCCCCCCCCCCAAACCCACCGTCGGACAGTGCAAACAAAAAAATTACATCTCATAAACTGGCTCCCCCGCCTTCCACCCCGCGAGCTACCCCCCCCCCGCCCCCAAACCCAGGCACACCGACAACGAATACCACGAACAGCGACAACCCGCTGATACAAACCCTTTCCATCCCGCCCCCTACCCCACTCCTTACTTCCTCCTCAACATCCACTGACTTGTCAATACGACCGCGAATTCACCCTTTCTGGACAACCCTCATGCTCCTGCAGCACTTGGTCATTACGGGATACTTTTGCTTCATGATACCTGCTCGCTGGGACAAGGAAAGCAAGGACAGGTGAGATGCGTTAGAGCACTCCACACAAAAAAATAACAACTAATTCATCGCTCCCTAATCCTCGTCGCTCCCTAATCCACAGGGCTGCTGGGCTGATTTTTTATCGGCACAACCTCTGCATGTTGTTGCACCCGTTCTCAGTCCTCTACTGCATAGTCTTATATTGCTCCGACCCTCGTGGTGACCAGACCGTCCCCAGACTCAGCGTAGTTCTTCTGGCGATCCAAATGATTGTTGCCGTGGCCTCTGCTCCGTTTCAGGCCTATGTGAAGGGGTACATCGCTCATGCTGTGCTGTACACGATGGCGAGGAGATTCGCGTCGAAAAAATTGTGGCTTGCGAGGGAAGCGAGGTGAGAAGCTGTGAGGAGCAAGGAGTGAGGATGCATCGTTAATCATTCTAACTCATCCGTCCCCCCCTTTGGCTCGTGCTCGTTGTCATGATGCATAAAAAATCATTCTAACTCATCCGTTCCCCCCCCTTTGGCTCGTGCTCGTCCAGCACTTCAAAGTTGGCGAATTGGGTGCATTCGCGACTTCCTTCCATGGCAACGGTGGGCCTGGTCAATATATCTTACTTTTCAGCTCCAATGCTTGGCTGCATCGTGGAGAATTACTCGGATAATCTTGACGAGGAGCAGGTACTCTGCGAGGACGTCGGGCTGTCCACTGCCCCTGTGACTATGTTGATATGCTGCGCTGTGTTCACCTTAGCCTTTGAGTCGGTTCCGTCTAGCGACCCAAACGCTACTACGTACGGACCGTCGAACTTTCATCGTTTCGATTTGACTCTAGTTCACCAAGTCCTCGTGGGGCTCTTCTTCGGGACGGCCCTGTTGAATTGCTGGACTTTCGCTTCGATGAGAGAACTAGCCGACCTGGACGCCTACGCAGATTGGAAAGATAACATGCACTGGTCGGGACGGGAGGCTCGGCTCTGGTATAACATCCTTCTTCGATGTCTGATGGCTGTCGCTCTTGTTCTACCATTCTTAGCCAACACCTTAGGAGAACGTGCGGGGAGGGCTACAGCTGTGATGAACTTCGCCATGCGAGTGAGGGCCTTCGGCATGACGCAGAAGCCGCACGAACTCGGCCCAATCTTTCGATACATGACCGTATTCATGTTGACGGTATTTTTTTCGATACAGGTGAGAAATTGCTGCTTTCCTCCACGTGAAAGGCGACGACGATGCATGGTTAATCATTCTAACTCGTTTTGTCGCTTCGCTCCTCAAATCGTCCTCATCCACGCAGGCCGCATACTGGTACGTGCTGTTTGGCGCTGAACAGGACCATGCTAGCCAGAGGAAGCAGGAAATCAAGCTTGGCAACACGTTCGTGCTGCTTCTCGGCCCGATACTCTTCATGACGTCAACCTTTTGCTACTTCTCCCGCCCCCGTTCCTCCTCAAAGAAGCTTTCGGCCGTAATTTTCATGCCCCTAATTTATTCCATCAGCGCGACAGTGTTGACAATCCTCTCAGTGAACTATACCGCGTTCTTGAGCAACTCCAAATACAAACTCGCTGGGGCGACGCCGACTTCCATATTCTTCGTCTCAATCTTCGGTGGCATAGGCCTAATTTTAATGGGAAGGAATTCTCTCCTCTACTTGAGAACCTTCACAGACCAGCAGCTCGCGGCGTATCTGTCTGACTTCACGACCACCATGCTTCCTGTCGTCTTCATCTCCACTTACTTATGCTTCGAGGCGGTGGCCTGCGTTGAGCAGAGCAAAGGAGGTGAGAACGTTCGAGGCACGTTAACATTGATTCGTCTTTGTCATCTCCGGGACTTCCGCGTCGATACATTATTCTAACTCATCGCTCCGCTCATTTGCTCGCACAGATCGGTGCCAGCCCTTCGTGATCAGCCAGTATGTTGTCTTAGTCAACACATCATGTTCCTACGTTTATTTCTGCATGTTCGGATTCATTAACAAGTTGAGGTGGAGGGACGTGTTCCTCATGGACGACCCGGCCATTGAGCCCTGGAAACTGTTGCAAATCTTCGTGCAGCTCGCCACAACATTTTTCGCGTCAGTTGCGTTTGGTCTCAGACCTGACAAGAAGCTCCTCGCTTCCGATGCTGACGACGAAACTCTTGACAGATACATCAGCGGTACCTTCGTCAGCAACATTTTTATCGGCATGTTCGTCTGGATCATCGTGACGTTGTGGGTGGCGTCTATCCTAAGCACTGGTGCGCGCCTTCACATTTTGAGGGCGGAAGAAGATCTTAATGGCGACGTTGAAGGCGAGAATGATTCTGCCATGCTCCGACTGTCGAGATGGAGCGTCGCCAAGATCTCCTTCTTGAAACGCTTCATGACGAATCCACCGGGTACGCTTGCCATGTCGAACCTCTACAGGCTTTGTTTCGGCGTTATGCCCTTTATCCAATTCGTCGCATCTACGCTGGGTCCCGTCCTGGACCAGGTCTCCAAAGTGACTGAACTGGTCGACAGCAGGTCCGGTATGTTTTGCCTCCTCCTGAGCGAGCAGTTACTGCCCTTTGCTTGGACGGGGAGCGTGCTGTACGTCTTTGCATCTTACACATCTTCGACCTGGACAAGGTCCGAAAAGGCAATGCTATTTTTTCCCGTCGCATCGAACGTTTTGAACACTTGCTACTTCTCCTTCCAAGGAAGGTTTGCTTCGGCTGGTATCTGGGTCATCGTCCTTGGCGCCAATATCCTTTGGACCGTCGCCATAATCAAATCCAAGCTCAAGACGAGCAAAAGGAGCAGCCAAACCAAGACGAACCACATGATCCACCTCGGAGCAGCTAGCGGCTCAGTAATCCCTGCCATGCTGTTGGTTGGCAGCCAGAACGTCGCCTGTTTAATCACCGACTTTGCAGCCGGTCGGCCCGGTGGCTACGAAGCACTGCAGTACGAGAGCAACTGCGACAGCGTCTTTAACGCCAACAAGGGTATGCTCATCATTTTCACTTACTGCATTTTTCAGCTAGCCTGTTTCAGCGTCGACAAGACCATAAGCATGGAGATGCTGGTGCGGCTTCAAATCACTCGCATTCAGGTCTTCCAATTCATCAGGTGAGAGAAAGCACTTCCGCGCACGTAACATTGCCGCCACCAATTCTAACGCCGTTCCTCCGTCGTCGCAGCTTCGCCACCACGTTCTCAATTGCCCTGTTTCTGTACTCCTGCGGAGGAGGCTTCGGCGAGGAGACCAAACCTTACAGGAAATTTTTGCAGGGAGCGTTCATTATAATCATCATATTCGCGACGAGCATTCAAGTTGTAGACACTCTTATCGCCAAGATAAAGCTGTTCCATAACCAGTTCGGCGAAGATCTGACCGTCGGTGGAGACGATCAGGTCATCGGGAGGGATAGCACTACTGACACAGACGTTGTCCACCAGAAAGTCAAGACAAGTAGGAGGATATCGCGTCTTTTCAAGAAGAAGAAGAAGAAGGTCGACCGCCTCTCCTCTGCCGTCAAGGAAGACGACGGAGAACGGATTCAGAGCGCTGTAGAGATGATCAATCCCGGATTTCTCTAAATTTAGTTCCATTTTTGTTAGTACAAATACTTCCACCATTAACTTTATAAATCTAATCGTACCCTCCCATCACCATCTGATCGAAATCGATGACAGATCCGGTGCATACCCCCGAGTTCTCACTGAGCAGAAAGCAGGTCAGCTCGGCAATGTCCTCTGGAAGCACAAGCTTGCCGAATGGAACCTTCTCCTTGGCCTTTTCCAACCAATTCACGTCCCCAGTCTCCCGCACTTGAAGTTTATCCTCCGCCGCGGAGTATGTCCACCCGATGTTGATGCCGTTGCACCGAATGCGGTCCGATCGCAGCGAGTGAGCAGCATTCTTAGTGAAGGTGACCAGAGCGCCCTTGGACGCGGCGTAACCGCAGAGGTAAGGCTGCCCCCCGTGCGAGGTGATGGTGATGATGTTCACGACGGAACCCTCGATCTTTTCCCGCTTCATGCTGTTCGTCGCCATCTGCGTCAAGATGAAAGGGGCACGGGCATTGACGGCGAAGAGCCTGTCCCAATCCTCAACCGTCTGCTCAGCCAGCGTCCCCCTGCTGGTGTCCCCAGCGCTGTTGACCAGGCCGCTCGCGACCCCGAACTTCGCCTCGTGCTTACCGACGACGGCCTTCACCTCCTCGACGTCGTCCATGGACGCCTTGATAAACTGCGCCTCGCACCCGAGGTCCTGCAACACCTTGACCACTCCGGCACCCCTTTCGGCGCTGCGGCCAACTACGCTGATGGCCGCCGCGCCCTCCCTTGCCAACTGAGTAGCAATCGCCTGCCCGACACCGCTCGTTCCTCCAGTCACGATGAATGACTTGCCACTGGAGCGGCTTGGCCGATCGACGATGACTCGTGGTTTCGGGTCCTGTCTGGTGGCTTTCTTCGGCACGATGGCACGCACAAGGGTAAGGGTTCCGATTGCAGCTAGCGCGAAAATGGCGGGGTTTATGAACTTTGCCATTCGGATCGTTTTCTTTTTTTTTCTTTTTGGCTGATCTTTCACCATGTTTTTCACACCCCTTTCGACCACGCCCCCCCTCACTGTCTGTACGATCACAGTGCATTGGCGAGTGGCATTTCACCAACCTCCGATCAATTTATCAACCCCTGAACCATCGCCATCTCACCCCAGTCGGTCTTCATTTTGTTCTTCCACAAAGTGAACGCAACTGCCTCAATCCGGCACCACCCCCCACACACCCACCTCTTAATATTTCCAGCTGCGCCAACGGTTCCCCCCCTTCTAGGAACTAGATAGCCCGCTATGAAGAGCATGAAGAGCGAGCTGTCGAACGACAGGAATGATCTCCGGCGGCTGAGCAGTCGGAAGTCCCTTTCTTCGGATCCCCTGCAGCGCAGCTCCTCCTTTGTGAGGTCAAGCCCCAAGCCTCGCCCTACACTTCGCAAGTAAGTACCCTCCCACATATACGCATAAAGAAAAAAAACTAACCCCTCCTCCCCCTCCCCTTCCCCTTCCCCACTCAACCCTCGCCACAGAGTGAAATCTCAAGCACGAATACAGAAGCCCACCTCGGCTTCCACCTCCCCCCAGCCCCAGTCGACCGAGAAATTCTACAACCTGGGATCCCCCAACCCGTCGACGAACTTCGTTTCCTCCCCGCCCACCCGCCTCTCCCCCTTGCGCCAGTCTCCGAGGGGCTCTATAAATGCCCCCCTTTCCGACTTTCACGATCTCTACTCCTCCGTCTCCCGAATTAACGGAACAAGTTCGCAGGAGATGCCCGAGGTCCTTCGCGACCTCGAGCTGCTCGACGCCGAGAGGAGGTCCCTGATGGGGGAGAACGACACAAAGGCCCCGTCTCTGATTTGGGACGAGAGCAGGTGAGAGAACGCGGCACTGGCATGAGCACGAGCACCATTTCGCTCACCCCCCCTCCCCAACCCCCTGTACCCACCCCCTCTACCCACCCCCTCTACCCACTACAGCCTCATCAGCAGGTCCGCCACGGAGACCGACGATGTCCTAGAGAGCAAAGACCTGTCGCAGGAGACCGCGAAGATGCTGGCGTACGCGCTGGACAAGGTCGAAAAATACACTTCGACCTCGTCCCTGGCGAACGACTCCTCGAAGCACTATCACAAACCGAACGAGTCGGAAAAGGCGGTGACCATGAATCTTCCGTCTACCACAGGAAGCAGCCGAAGCTTGAAGACGCCTGTGCGGTCGCCGAGCCAGACCCGCAGCTACCTTTCCCTGACGAAGAGCCTTCCGGGCGGCAGCCCTACAGAATCGGAGAGGTGGAACATAACCAGGACCCGCAACTCGTCCCAAGACATGATGGCGATGGCGTCACGGGCGTCACGGGCGGACTCGGCGTCTCCCATCATCGGGCGCACCATAAGTAGGCAGGGGAGCGTGAAGCTCTCAGTCAAGCCCGGCACCGACATGGACACTGGAAACGCCAAGATCTCCCCGGAAAAGGACCGAGATGTGGCACCTGAAACTTCGGACGCCTTGGAAGCTGCCATGAGCTCAGGCTTTGTCGTGAGCCATGAGGTTGCCAGCTGCGAGGAGATTTGGGTGCAGAGCTACGGAAGCGACCTGAACAAGTACACTAGTATCAGTTTGTGGGCGGACACGGTGCACGCTGAGGCGCGCACCTTGGTCGATAGCCGGACTCTTCCTGCATCCGCTCTCGCCGCCATGTCTGCCCAACTCTTGGTCGACATTGAACACAAATTGGTCTCCGTTCACGGGCCGGTAGTCCACGACGTGGTGGACGAAGTTCTGTCGAGCGTGTTCATCCTGAGCGACGCCGACGGCAACCCGACATGTGAGGCGGCGAGGAAGATCCTAGAGCGTAACCTGTGGGTGCCGGGTAGGACTGACATGACCGAGGAGGACGCCATCAGGGAGGAGGACAACCAGGGCGACGGCCAGCTCACGATGAAGCACCCCGTTTTCGCCGAGGGCGGACTCGGCGTTCGGAAGAGGCTGGAGCTGTTCATGTCTTGTCCGACCTTCTACGACCAGATGCGGTACCTTTGGGGCAATCTCAAGAAGGAAATCGTGGTGCGCCCCCCCTGTCACCGCAAGATGCAGTCCATGCGAGCCGAGAGGCTGATGGAGACGAGGCTAATCACCAGGGCGTGCGATCGTTGGGCCAAGGGCATCATCGTCGTTTGCTTCGACGCGTGGAGGCTCGAGGTCAGCATCGGGAGGGAGCGAGAGAAGAAGGGAAAGTACATGATGATGATGATGAGCTTGAGCGTGAAGGACGTCTTCAAGGTCTGGAAGAAGTGGGCGAAGGAAAACAAGCGATTTGGAGAGAGGGACGCGAAAGAAAAGGCGAAGGAACTGGTAGCAACCACTAAAGCGGAGATAAAAAAGCTGCACCTTAAGAACGCCGGAGGCATCGGGGGCAACAGGAAGGCAAGGGACGCGGCCGAGAAGGCCAAAAGGAAGGTCGTCGACGCCCTGGCCATTTACGAAATGCCTGCGCGCCAGGTTGGAGCGCTCCACAAGATTGTCAAGGGCTTTACCAAGGCTTTCGAGAAGTTCACGCAGTTCCAGGACTCGCAGCACCAGTACCACATCGAGGAGATGTTCAGGAAGGACGAGGACACCACCCGCCTAGCACCGCTGTACAAGTGGAAGAGCGTGGGGCCCAACGAGGAGGCTTTCAAAAGGGGGAGGAGGCCATCGCTCGGCGGCAGGCCTAGCGACCTCTTGGACCCCGGCAAGTTCGACGTCGAAACGGACTGCGACGACAACGACGAGGAGACCATCAGGAAATGGATTCCCGGCCAGTTCGCCTCCGTGGAGAAGACCCCAGCCTTCCACCCCTTTGAGACTAGGGCGGGGAGGAGGTGCAAGAGGTGGCTCAACAATTGCCTGCGGACGTTCGTTTACGAGAACAACCTGCCCAAAAGCAAAATGTGTAGGCATTGGAAGGACATGGAGGACGGCACACTGCTCGAGACTCTCATGCTTCACCTCACGAAGAAGAGCCCTCAGGTCGACAAGGACCTGCAACAGGGCTACGCCGAGATGGCGAAGAACGAAGAGGCGCTGTACAAGGAGAATGTCGAAGATGTTTCGAAGGAGTTCTACGAAAGTAACCCCTCTTTGCTCAAGTGCTGGAGCCTCCTAAAGTACTGCAGGGATAACTTCAACGGGGCCTGCCGTCACATCGACCAGAACCACCTGACAGGTCTGGATCGGCCGAAGACTCAGGCCGAAGTTGAAAAGCACGAGGCGAGGATGGCGAGTCTGGCGATGAGGGCGAAGGAGACAGGCATCATCGTCCACGTCATGTCTCAGTACATGGGTCAGAGGATCCACGTTCTCCACATCCACGAGCCCATGACTTTCGCAATGGTCGCCGAGCTATTCTGCACCTTCTTCAAGGACTGCCAGGACATGATCGGCGAGCAGGATCACATCCAGAAGCTCTACAACAAGACGCTGCTTGCGAACAGAGACTTGATCAGGCAGCAATTTATGGAGCTTTCGATGCGAGGGCCCACGCACTGGGATCACGCCCAGCTCCTGGGCATCGCAGGGAAGATAAAAAATCTGTACCAGACTTTCGCCGAGCCCGACGAGTTCCTCATGACGCAGTGGGTCAAGTGCTTGGACGACAGGCTGAGGTACAGGGCTCACTTGCCCGAGCTGATTCGCTGCGTGTGGCAAAGCGTCTGCACCACGGTGCTGTCGCGCAAGGTCCGGACAGAAGAGGACTTGGACGACGGCACATTCACAACCATCGACCCTCTCCAGCTGAAATCTGAATTCAAGCGAAACGGTATCATCAACGACATAGCCATCGAAGAAGAATGTGCTGGTATTACAAAGGTTCTCAAGAATAGGATTAGGGATCTGAAGAGGATCTTCCAGTTCTACGCCGCCGCCGGCGACGGAGGTCCGGCCACGAGCATGGACAACGCGGAATTCTGGAAGTTCGTCAAGGACGTCAAGCTCCAAAAGGACCGCCAAAAATTGCCGTCCGTTAGGGTTGACCTGATTTTCCAAGCCTGCAACATCGACTACAGTTTGGAGGGCGCAGACAGAATCGCATCTGACGACGGAGAATTAGATCCCGGAGAGTGGGTGGAAGGACTGTGCAGACTGTGCATGTACCGCTACACGAAGGGATCCGTCGCGTCCAGGTTGGAGAAGATGCTGAACGAAGACATCCTTCCGAACGCATGCAGTTTAGACATAGACGTCTTTAGGGAGCGGCTGGCCGGGGACAGGGTCAAGGATACGCTGACGATGCACAAGATGAACATGAAGCCCGTCTTCGTTGAATACGCGGCCGATGACGACACTGACGGAGCCTGCGACTCGCTGGAGAGCATGAACAGCAAGGAGCTGGTGACGTACTGCAGGGACTTGAAGCTTTGTGGAGCGCCTCCTGCCCTGAGTGAGAGGGCGATCAAGACTCTTTTCGCGTTCTGCCAGCAAGAAGAGGAGGAGATCGAGGAGGGCGAGGCCGAAACCCAGAGCGACAGCGAGCAGGTGTACAGCGAGTACATGGAGACCAATGCAGCCATCGGGAGTCAGATGAGGCCCGATCCGTACAATGTGCTGGAGATTCGTATCGACCAGTATTTGTGCGAGCTCGTGCACCCCGTTTCCATCACCTTGCAGCGCTTCAGAGGCAAGGGTCTGCTGACAGTCGAAAGGCTGAAGGAGAAGTGGATAGAGAAGCTTCAGCGTGACAAGGAGAGGGAGGAAGGGGGTGGCAACGTCAGCGGCGGAGGTGGCGGCGGCGACGAAGAAATCAAGAGCGCCAGTGGCAGTAGGCCCGGCAGTGCAGCTGGAAGCAGGCCTGGCAGCGCCAAGTCCAGGCCAGGGAGCGCAAAAGACAAAGGAAGAAGAGGGAGCAAGAGCGAATCCCGCAGACCCTCCTTCTCGGGATCTATAAAAGAGTGATTCTTAACATAGCATAGCTTTGCAAATTTCATTTTATTATTATTGAGTATAGCATTTTCATTTTCGAATTTTCCTGACCTCCATGTATAAATCTCCGCACACCTTGCACTTTCCTCCAGTTGCCATCTTCATAGCGCAAGCCTTGCAGAAAGCGGCATGGCCGCAAGGCATGCACTCGTATAAACACTTCTTCTTAGTGCACTTCAAGCAGTAGCCTGGTTTGGCCACTTTCGGCTTTGGGGCGCCGTCCCGAGACGACGGTGACGAGAGCGAGAGTGTGTTGCTGACTCTTCTCGCCAGGGCAGTCGATATAGACACGGGGAGTGTTGGAGCTATAGCATCATATTTATCGGAGGATGGCCTAGAAGAGCCGCTGAACATCCCTACGCACAAAACAAGACGCAGCGGGTGTGAAGCGAGCAGGCAAGAATTGTATTTTTACTCGTCTGCTGTCTGCTTTTACTTCTGCAAAGATCACAGCCATTTCATGCAGAGGCAGGCACAACTGTCAACACACACAAAAAATTCCAAGCGGCCGCAGATTACACTTCCAAAACTGCAAGCCGCCAACACATATTACAGGGGCTCCCCTCTCACCCCGTCCCCGCCCCACTCGAACCTCTCCCGCATATACACACTTCCTCATCCGAGACCCAACTCTGCTTAGCACCCTCGTCCTCCATCCCCCCTGCTTTACACCCTTGACCGACCAAAAGGAGCACCCCTTTCGCCGCCCCGGGCCTTTACCTGTCTACGCGCTCCTCCCGCCCGCCCACCGCCCTCTCTTCTAAAATGGGTGGCAAAAAGGACCCAACCTCGTCCCAGCCTGCCTCCTTCGTCATCTCTTCTATGATCCGCGCCCTCCCTGATGGCCGAAGACTTCGTTTCAACATGTGCGACACGGTCATCTTCGACAATGGACGGGTAGTTGCCCATTCCTTCACCAACAAAGGCGGAGAAGTGGTCAAGAAGAAGGGCCAGAACACAAATAGAGATTCCATTAGGGAGAAGGTGAGAGACGGACACGCAGGCTTTCTTGTTATCTAGCCCTCCCTAACCCCCCCCTTCTCCTCGATACTCTCGCACTCCACTATCCCGCCCCAGTTCTCGACCCTGTCCCTTCTCGGCAACCCCCGCTACAATCCTCACAACTACCAGGCAGTCGTCCGCTACCTCGACGGCACCTTCTGCGTCCAGGACATGCTGGAGTTCGCCAAAACAACGGCCACTTGGCCCCCAAGCGACTCGACCATCATTTCGATGCAGCCGTGGCTGCCGGGGATGGGAAAGGAAGGGTTGATTTATAGGAATAGTTATAGTATCGCTGATGATAAGGGGAGGTTGAAAACCAGTACGCACAGTTTTCCTGCCCTGCCCACCAAGGAGGAGGTGGAGGACATGCTGGACGGCGCGAAGCAGAGCGACGGCATAAGCCACAGGGTTCCGCCGTCTGCCGTTAGAGTTCAGAAGCTTCTCGCTCACACAATGTGCACCAGCTTCGACGTTGCGACTAAGCAGCTCGTTCGCTATGTGGAGGAGGCTAATAAATGCCGCGTCGTCCGCTTGTGGGTGGACTACGCCATTGACCACTCGAGTCAGATGTGGTTCATCAACTGCGGAGGCTGCACTGTGGCCAGTGGAGCGGCCGCCGTCGATTTGAGAGCAATTAGCTCGCGTGGACATAATGCGATGGTCCACGCGACAGGAGCTACTGCGACGGGGAGGAGCGGCTTCTTGGGAGAGGCAGGCGCGACAATGGAGAAGAATGAGCTGGAAAGGGTGCAGAAGCAAGTTATTAGCCCTAGCCCTATCAAGGCGCGGAAGAAGAAGAAGCAGGACATCTACGAGGAGGAGCAGCGAAATAGACTTTACGAGCAGCAGATTCTCGACGCAGAACTCCGTGCGGAGAAATTCGGCGAGACGGACCTGGGTGACGCCTCCATGCGACGGCAGCAAAAGGAGGAGCGCACGAAGAACCTCATCGCCCCCCACTTCGAGCGGGCGGGCGGCTCTCACCTCCCCTCTGTGCCCCCCCCGCGACCAAATTCACAGGGCGAGGCCAGAAAGCACGTCCACAAGAACATGAACAGCCCCAAACACTCGAACAAGAATTTGCCGACGGAGTACAAGTGCCATGGGCAATTTTGCGACCTCAGAACAGTCGACCCCGCCCCTCTCCAGAGCAGCGAAGACGATCGGGGCATCAACAGGGAGCGGGCCTTGAGAATCGCGAAGCAGGTCTTGAGCGCCAACGAGATGTCGCAGCTTTCTTCCTCGGGCAAGCTCCTGCAGCTGGGTGTGACCAAGCGCGATCCGCTGGCCTACAAGAGCGTTTCGCAGAAGAGCATCGTGCTCGCAAGAGAAGAGAACAGAAAGGTCTCGAGGGGCGCCGACGACAGAGATAGCTGGAAGCACTACCCCGACACAACTCCAATGAGGGTTTTCCCCAGCGACGAGATCCCCAGCCCGGAGCACGTTCAGATGCCGGTCATCGACAGCCCTGGAAAGACGCCGAACAAGTCGAACATGACCTTCAAGGAGCAGCGCGCCGCGCACAGGAGGGCCGCGAGGCAAGAAGGCGTGACTGCGGCCACTGAGCTGTCTTCAGGCCGCGCCACTTGGGGAGAGGCGCACGGCGAGGTCCTCGGCGGAGCCGCCAATTACTACAAGGAGGTCAAGGTCTGCGGAGTCTGTGCCCAAGTGTACTCTCTTCTCGACCAGTCAAGAGAGCTCATGGTCAGGGAGGAGGAAAAGAAGATGGAGGACGAAAGGGTCAAGAGCCTGAGCGACTACACTGACCACCAAGCCTACAAGGTTGGCAAGGACCACCATGTCCAAGGTCACCACCAGCACCAGCGCGATATCGAGGGCGCCGAGGGGGAGGGCGACATGGGAATCATGGCCACCGAACTTGGCAGGCAGCTCTTCACGGCGTCTCTGCACAACCCCCTTGGGCTGGACGGCAACACCATGCCGCCTCAAATGGAAGCCATAAACGAGGAAGACGGCATCGACACGACGTTCCTTTCGCCGGTCAAGACCAAGGGCGGCAAGGCCCAGTTTGCCAACTCAATTCGTTCGCCCTCTCTGCCGAAGCCGCGGGCAACGTGGAAGGACCACCTCAAGGAGGACGAGGAGATCGAGGCGTACGAACAGCAGAAGCAACCCAAGAGCGGAAAGAAGGGGAAGAAAGGCAAAACACCGCAGAAGGTGAAGATGTCGGACGCCCAGAAGGTCACCGCCAAAGGCAACGACCCCCACTTTGAAGTCCTAGACGACTACCTGAAGGGCGAGGGAAGACTCCAGCACACTGTCGCTTCCCGAAAGAAAGATCAGCTCAAGGGCGGCCGAAGCACCCAGATCAAGCTCAACAACGAAACCAAGCGCTACCACGCGAAGATTCTCATCGGCGACGCCAACAAAGAAAACGCCATGAGGGCGAAGGAGGCCTTGGAGCCTTCCGGCTACATAGTGAACTGGGTCGAGAACGGCGCGGACTGCGTGGAGCTCATGGAGCAGACGCACTACGACGCCATCGTGATAGCCAAGGATATGGCCGTGATGGACTGCTTCGAAGTAACCAAGTGGGTCCGTGACAGGGAGAAGAACAAACGGATCGAAAACGCCAAGAAGAGGGCGAACATAACTTCCACCAGCAAGGGGTTTTCCAAGACCGACAAGTCTAACCTGACCAGCAGCGACGAGGAGCAAATCAAGCCCGACCTGCCGCCCTTGCCGATCGTCATATACACGGACGAGGTGAAACCCGAGCACTTGAGGCTTTACATGGACGCGGGCATGGACGGCTGTGTGTCGAAGCCACTGCACGCTCCCTCCTTGGTCGAGACGATGAAGTCCGCCATCCCCGACCACCTTCAGGACCTCGTCACCGTGCTGGTGGCTAGGGGCGAGATGGCCGACCGGAACGCGACCGGAGAATTCGAACCCAAATACGGCCCCAAGGCCCGGATCAAGCCCCGGGCGTTCATCAGCGGAGTGATGGGCACGACTGAGGGCGACCACAGCAGTAGCGCCATGGTCGCCAACACCATGGCTCTGTCCGCCAGCTTCACCAACGAGGAGTACAGCTCCGGCGGGGTCATCCAGTACGATTCCGATACTAAGTTTCCGTACGTCGTTCTCGACGCAGCTCAGCCGGGCCAGGACAACGCTGGCGCAAAGATGTTCAATATGGTCGTGTGTCACGACATCTTCGACACCTGCGAACGCCTCAAGATTGTCCTTCGCGAGGTCGTGCAGCGCTACCCCGGTATCCAGATTCTGCTGTGGAACTATCCGGGCCAGGCGTTCACAGAATTCAGGGAGGGCCAAACCCTCAACAACGACTACCACGCGGGCTGCTTGTACGAGCTGCTAGAGCACGTCGGCCCCGAGGGCACCGGGCAGTTCAACACCCAGAGGCCGTACTACCTCATGGGTTACGGAAACGGGTCTTCCATCGCCTCGTTCTTTGCGGCGCACTACAAGACCCCCTTCTTGCGGTCTTTGCTCTTCTTCAACGGATTCTCATTCGTCGACCCTCACTACGCCGCCATCATGCACGACTGCATGAACGTTTTCTCGTGCAGTCCTGCCACCCGGCCCGATTTGCCGGTATACTTTTACGCCCGCTTCATATTCAGCCCGGGCTACCTCAGCCAGGTGTCAACGCCGCTGGCGCTGAACCTGTACACGGCAGTGCACAATCCCATCACGACCGACGGGCGTGTCCAGCTCTGCCTGGGCGCCTTGTCTCATGTTGACGTGAGGCCGTTTCTGGGAGACGTTGCCGCTCCGATCATCACGGTGCATGGCTCTCAGGCAGGCCTAGCTAAACCCTTCCACGCGCAGCCTTTCGTCGAGAGCAGGCCGGGCGGCGAGGCGAGGTCCATCTACCAGTGCCTCAAGGCCAACAAGAAGCAGACCGTCGTGATCTGGGTCAAGGGCGGCCACGAGGTGTTCCAGGAGCAGAGGAGGAACTGCACCACGTTGATCGAGCAGCTTCTGACGGGATATCACGAGCTTAACGACGTCGCCTTCATGAGCGAGAACACCATTGAACCAGGGGGCGCCAAAGACTTGAAGGGCGCCTCCGATAACGTGACGCTGGGCGGCAGCGTGAGCGGAAGCAACGGAGAGAACTTCGAGGACCACTTCGTCAAGAACTTGGTCAGTTCCGTGAACAAGGCGACCGTGGCAAAGAAGAAGCAGGACAATGCCGTCAGGGCGGAGGAGAACTTAAAGAAGAGGTGGGACAATTTCAGGGAGGAGAAGTCAAGTAAAGGCAAGGGCAGCACATTGGAGAAGGGAGGAACTTCTCCGGTGAGCAAGAAGAAGAAGAAAGATGCCCCCTTAGACGAGTTCAACATGCCCGGCACCGTCACGGACCCATCGCACCCGTCGTTTGAGCGACAAGACAATCAGGTGTATAAGGCGGGCACGAGCACCATGTACCCCAACCCTGAGCAGTTCCCCGAGGTGAAGGAGTACATGGGGTGGAGGTTGAAGAGGAACAAGAAGCGTTTGGTGCGCCTCGAGCACGCCGCCAAGGTCGTGCAGGGCGCCTTCAGGGCCCACCTCGCCTGGATTATCGTCAAGAGGCTGAGGGAGGAGCAGGCCGCCAACACGATTCAGAGGGCCTACCGTGGATTCTTGGGCAGGCTCGAGTTCCTCCAGAAGATGAAGGAGCTCTGGGCGGCCCAGGTCATCCAGAGGACCGTCAGGGGGTACCTGGGAAGGACCAAGTTTAAGAAGAGGCGAATTTTCTTGGCTAGTCAGGTCGAAATAGCCAGGATCTGGCGCGGAGCGCTCGCCAGGATGCGCGTCGGCAAGCTCATCTCGCAGAGGAACAGAGCCGCGACGATGATGCAGGGCCTGTGGAGGAAGCGCCAGGCGAGGAAGTTCGCCTTCAAGAGGAGAATCGAAAGGAACGCGAGTTTGATCATCCAGAGAATATACAGAGGTCACTTGGGGAGGCGGAGGGCTCACCACGAGCGCGACAAGTACCTCTTTTCTAGGAGCCAGAGCACGGGCATTGAGTTCGGAAGGCAGATGCTGCTGGAGCACAAGCTCCATGCGACGAGGCTGCAGTCCGAGGTATCTCTGCTGAACCAGGAGAAGGTTGCGACGGAGGAGCGCGTCGAGGCCCTGCTGGAGGAGATCAGCGAGTTCGAGGAGGGCGTGAAGCAGCTCGAAAGGGAGATGCACAACCTGAGCAAGGTCGAGACCGAGGCCGAAGGAGTCTTGGACGACGTCGCGAGGCAGGAGCTTAGGGACCAGAAGATGAGGCTGGATAGGGACTTCGGCACCATGCTCACCCGCATCGCGGATAGGAAGGAGCAGCTCAAGGGCCTCGAAGGCAAGCTCGGCCAGATCGACAGGAACCGGCAGGCGAAGGAGGAGGAGCTCAGGGTCCTGGAGAGGAAGCTCGTGGTGCTGCTTGAGGAGCAGCAGCTGGAACTGGGCGACATCAGGAGGAGGCAGGAGAGGAAGGGCGAGGCGCTATTGAAGGGGGACGCGGGCGGGAAGGGCGGCGGCGGTGGCCAGATGGTTCCCGGCGGTGGCGGCGGAGGGGGCTACGGGGGCCCTACCGCTCACGACAAGAAGCAGGCGGCGCAGCTAATGCAGAGCACCGAGACTCTGATGAAATTCGGGTTCATGAGCATGAGCATGACGTACTTCAGCAGTCTGAACATGGTCAGGGCGATGAGAACAGTGGCGGCGACCGATACGGTCATGGCCGCGGTTGCGAATAGGGACGAGAGCTCGGCGGTAGGCGGCGGCGGCGGCGGAGGCGGAGGGGGTGGAGGCGGCGGAGGAGGCGGAGGAGGCGGAGGAGGCGGAGGAAGGGACATGAGCGGCGGAAGCGTCATGGATTCCGACCAGTCCGCCTTCAAGCCTGACCTCAAGCCGGGCACGATGCCCGGCCAGCAGGACCTCAGAGTCCAGGCTTGGTCCGTCGACGACGTCGTGAAGTGGCTTTTGACGCTGAGCCTTGGACAGTACAGAGATACGTTCCGTGACGGTGCCGTCGACGGCGCGTTTTTGTACGCGTTAAACGACGACGATCTGAGGAACACCCTGGGCGTCGAACACAGGCTCCACAGGAAGAAGATTATCTTCAGCATCGAGGAGCTCAAGAAGGCCGAGGCCATCCATGACGAGCAGATGAAGATGAGCAACCTCGCCGAGCAGGCGATGGCTTACAACAGCGGCCTGGTACAGGACTACCGGGGCAACGTCATTGGAGGAGGCGCCACCGGCGCTCCCGGAGGAGCCATGGTACCTTTCGGCGTCGTAGGAGGGGCAGGAGGAACAGGCGAGAGCGACGATCCTTTCGCGGGAATGGACGAGGGAATCACCCTGCACCTTCCCGAGCTCATGAGCTGGGTCAGGCACCAGAAGTACAAGAAGCTGAAGGAGGCTCTTAACCAGATTCAGAACAAACCCTTCGACAGCTCAGTGGTGAAGGTGCAGTACATCGAGGGAATCGGCACCGCGTACATCGACCAGTACGAGAAGGAACCCTTCAACATGAACAAGACCGACGAGCACGGGAACACTTTGCTGAGCATCTGCGCGCAGAACGGGAACACCAGGATCGCCAAGATGCTCGTCCACAAGGGCGCGAACCCCAACCACCAGAACAAGTTAGGCCAGACGGCGGGGCACTTCTCCATAAGCTACGACTTCTTCGACTTCTCAAGCTGGCTGTACGACCCGGAGAACGGGGCGGGGGCGGACGATCTGCTGGAGAATATATACGGGCTGTCGGCGTACGATGGACTGGTGGGAGAGGAGGAGCAGATAGAGCAGGTGAAGCAGGACAAGGCTGGGGATGGAGGAGGAGACGATGTAGAAGAAGAAGAGGACTAGGGTTAGGGAGGTTAGGGAGGTTAGGTTGAGGAGGATGTAATATAACTGTATAATTTACTTTTGGTAAAGTCAGTCCCTGTGTTTTTATTCTATCCCTTTTTTTTGAAGGTTGAGGGGGGATGTGAAATGTGGGATATTTCATTCCAGGATATTGCTTATTCAAACGTCTTTTTCATACGAATCGACGATATACCAGGGGATATCATTTAAACGAGTCACGCTACGATAAGCAGATATAATCGTGGAAACCTTTACTTAACACACAAATTAAGACCGATACTCACCTCCTCGGTCCTCTCCTCCTCTCTCCCATAAAATAGTAATAAGCAGCCGGACTCTATCTAGCTACCTATTTCCACTATATGAGCGACTCGGGTTTGCTAACGTTGGGAATATGCTGTAGTGATATAGATTATGGCAGATCCCATGCGCCCCTGTCTCCTCCTCCTGCCTTGACTATCTGGTTGCAGACGCGGTACACCAATCAGCTCATCAGAGTTGGCGAGGAGTCCAAAGTCACAGTGGACCGATACGACTTCGACGAGTCCTTCGTGCGCGTGAGGCTCTTGTGCGGCGGGGCTCCGACTTCTTCCTTCGACTCGTCTCTGTACTCGTTGTCTTCTACCTCCCTCCCTGTCTCCTCGTCCTCCAAGATCAAGGAGCCGCAGACGTCTCCGACGGCGGTTTCGAAGAAGAACCAGCGAAGGAAGCAGCGGCGGACGTCGCTCGTCCGCGCCCAGAGTTCAGTTGCGGCGACGCCTAGCCCTCCTTTGAGTCGGAACGGCCCTGCTTCTGACAAGGTGAGACGTTGCGAACGTTGCGTGAATAGCTCCTCGCACCAAGAAATACCATTACTAACCGACAGCCCTCGCGAAAACGCCAACCCACGCGCGCTCGTTCACTCGCTCGTTGCAGCCCCACAAGCGACGCGATTCCATCCTCCTTAGCATCAGCGCCCTCCCCGGCTTCGAGAAGGCCGCCGGCACGTCCTCTGCCGAGTCGAGCGAGTACTGGGCAGGCATGTGCCGCAAGCTAGAGTACTTTGGGTCGGACGTGGCTGGCTTCCTCTCCACCCCCCCTGATTACAAATTCAATATGTCGGAACTGAAGGAGATAAGTCCCGGCAAATTCTCTCTTGACGGCGTCAAGGCTTCCTTCCTGCAGCTGGGAGAGTGCACTGTCGAGGCTCACCCTTCTGACAGCTGGGTCGCCATTGGAGGCGACGGCTTCTGCGTCAAACTATCGCTTACGGAGAGCGCGCAGCTGCCCCCACCACCCCCCGTTACGGACGAGGCTGACGCCGCAGTGAAGAAACCCAACCTCACGCTACCGCCGGTGTTGAGCCCTGCCGTTCCTTCTCTGAAGAAATCGGCTTCATCCTCCTCAGCCGGAGCCGGCTCGGCCCCGACTCTCCCCTCAGGCGTTATAGCTTCCTTCACGGTCCTCTCGCCTAAACCCCTGCCTCCTCAACCTCCCCCCGACGAACCGACCTGGATCGCTGCGCCCGAACAGGAAATCGTCTCCTCCTACCCAAAGGAGGCAGGCATCGAGAAGCTCGAGTGGTTCCTCCCTTCGAACCCCGTCCTTCTATCCCCCTCCCCGCCGGATCTGCGATTGCTATCGATGCACTACAACCTATCCAACGTGATTGATTTCTCCACCGAGCTCTGCGTCTTTCTCTGGACTACAATAAGCTGCGGCCCCGAGAAGAACTACATCGGCGCCCTTATATCCTGGGTAAAGGTTTGCGGCGGCGGAGAATCATACGGCGGAGGCGTATGGGCACCCGTTACCATGTGCATGGTTACGCAGCTTCCGATTATAGGTGCAGTCAGACGTTGTCTCGTGAGACTCAAGAATGAAATGTGTAAGGACGTACCCGTGAAATACATCAGAGAGAACATCAGGGCACTCACAATGGAGACGCCATCTCCAATCGCGGGGGTTTTGAATGTTTCGGTACCGTTCATGAAGGGACCTTCGATACCAGTCAATCTTCCTCACCCTAATTGCCTCCCCCCGTTGCCTCACGGTAACGCTCTCACTTCAACCCTGCGCCTTTTACACAACGTTCGGACTCTGAACATGTTACTCGGCGCTCTCTTCACCGAACAGAAGTTGCTCTTCGTCAGCCGCAACCCTACAGTCCGCGCGATGGTCTGCGAGACTCTTCTGGCTTTGGTTTTCCCCTGCGTGTGGAGCTTCGTTGTTATACCTATCTTGCCTGATGAGATGGGAGAGTTCATTCAGGCTCCTGTGCCGTACATTCTAGGAGTGCCGAAAATAACGGACGAGCTGGCAGATCATGTAGGGCCGGATGTCGTGGTTTACAACATCGACGAGGGGAGGTTCGTCGGTGAGGTGAAACCTTCTCCGCTGCCGGAGGCAGTAGGAGAGACAGTGAAGCAGGCGTGGAATGAAATGCACGCGGCGGGGGGCTTCGACAGCAGGAAAATAAATTATACCGAGGCGGAGACGAAACTGGAGAACAGGTTCAGGGTGACGTTGAGGTGAGAGGGGCGCGGGGGCGAGGAGCGAAGCGAGGGCGGAATATGGCGTCGTTCTAACTCGCCACGATCGTCGCAGCCTCGCCTTGTCCAATTACATCAAGCGGAGCGAGAGCTTGCTCGAGCTGGGGCCGGAAGACCCATCCTATCAGTTCACCCACGAATTCGCTCAGACTCAAATGTTCTCGAACCTGGTGGATCGAGTGGACAGCGAGTGCGTGTTCTTTCACGATTTGCTGGACTTGCTCGAGATCACCTCTGGCGACGATCGCGAGGCCGTCAACGCGGGTGTGAGCGTGCTGAAGGAGTATGGAAAGAACGTCGAGATGTTCAAGGTTGTCATGAAGGGGTCGAAGGGGGGCGCAAAAGATGTGGAAGAAGGGGAGGATGACAATACGCTAGCGGCCGAACCATTTTCTTGGGTAATTCGACACGGCGGGCGCGCCAGGACTCATACCGAGGAAGATACGGCGTTCATCCTCAGCGTCGCGAACGCCGCCGCCGAGCGAGCCGCCCAAATTCTAAAGCAGGGCAGCACGGGAAGCGAACGGAGCCTTGGGGGCGGCGGTTCAGTCGGGGACAACCTCTCTGTAGGGACCCCCACCCACAAAATGTCCGCGGAAGAAAAGCGCAGGAGCCTCAAGAAGAGGGAGAGCACCAGGGGTCTTGGCGGAGGTGAGATGCGAGCCAAAATTACGAGGAGCATAAGGTATCGATATTGTGATGCCAACTCCACCACAATTTCTAACCCTAACACCGACAACCCGCCCTTCCATACGATTCGCTTTGCTCGTCGCAGGACTCGATTCCAGTATCGATTTCTCCTTCAACGGAATCGCGAGCCAGTACACGATCAACGGCGTCATGGACCCTAACGCTTCAGATGGCGTTGGATCGGTTGGGGGGGAAGGAGGAGATCAGGAATGTGGTTGGACCCCTCAAGTTTACGAGCTGAGGGCTTGTTTGAAGCAGGCCAAGGAGGACCGCGAAAGGAAGGGGACAACGAAAACGGAAGGCGGAAAGTAACGTATAATAGTGTAATAATATGTTTTGTATGATGTAATTTGAAGATTATTGTTTTTTATTATTATTTTTGCTCAGCAGGCGAGGCCGACGAATCTCATTGTTGCGCAGCTAATGATCAGCGACTTCCGGAATGACGGCGACGGAGAGCCTTCGTATATCCCCTCGCTAAGTTTCTCGTAAAATGTCTTTAACATGACGCCGTCCGGCGAATCCTTCGGCGGCTCATTGTCGAAAGTTATTACAGCCTCAGACAAGGCGGCCTCAATTGAGCTCTGCGAGGAGGGCGATATTGAGTCTCCGTACTCTGTGTCCGCCAGCTTTGTGAGGAAACCAGCGAAATTCTCGGCGTTCGCCCCGCGCGCTTGGATCGCCAACGCGAGGGCGAGGAGCAGATCGTCGACCGGGGTAGCAGGATCGAGCACCCAAGCTAGTCGTCGATCTTCCAGGTCCTCCTTCTTCACGGACAGCTTGCCACGTAGCTCAGCGGCCAGGTCGTGGGCCGTACCCTCGGCGTAACCCCAGTTCCAATCCGGCGATGTCCAGTCGTGAGCCCTGAGGACGCCCATCCCACGGGCTGAGGAGGAGGAGGATGAGGAGGCGATGGACGGAGTGGTTTTTTGTTTATTCACGGCCA
This sequence comes from Triparma strigata, assembly GCA_030267945.1. Lineage (NCBI taxonomy): Eukaryota > Bolidophyceae > Parmales > Triparmaceae > Triparma > Triparma strigata. Next base: position 24,214 of record BRXY01000344.1, on the reverse strand, counting down.
TTTGACGAAGTAAATAGGGCGCTGTTGTGAAACTAGTGCACACAGAGAACACGTGGGCAAAAATTAGCAGCAAAATCGAATTGAATTTCATTTGCCTAAAATAATCGATGAAAGGAAGAAATCTCCCATGATCCTCAAACCAACTACCATACCTCTTCTGGCGATCAAGGTGAGCTATTTAATCTTTCTATGGGGAATTTATTTCATAAATGTCCCATTAAAGGCTGCCCCCCTTGCCCAAGCTCGTATGAAAACACATAAAACCTCTCTGTCTGGCTTCGCAACTGTTCGGCCGGGCCCACCACCAAAATCTTAATTTCATTCCAGCCCGTCTAACGAATAAACAATTCTTCTCGCAGTGTCACCCGCCAAGTTATGCCACCCCCGCCTGGACCCCCTCCCCGGCTTCCGGGTCCTCCTCCTGGAGGCCCTCCCCCTCCAAGCTCCAGGCCCCCCCCCAGCAGGCCCGCCCCCCAGTATTCTGGTGAAGACCTCAGATATATGCGCGAGAGCGAGGCCCCTGAGGGCTACGATCCGGACGACCCTTACGCCAAAATTTTCCCTGACATCGCAACCAAGGCGAAACTGATCTTATCAAACGTGGAGATGGCAGGTGAGGAGTTGCGACGGCAGGAAGGAGAGGAACCCTGAGCACAAACTGCTATTACAAGAAACCCCTCCCAACTCACCCACCTCGCGCACCTCTCCCTCGCACCAACAGACCAATGGTCCAAGCTGAACGACATGCGTCTCGACATGGAGCTTTGCGATGTGACGTTTCAAGTGCAGGACGCCCAGTTCCCTGCCCACCGTGTAGTCCTTTCCTGCTGTTCCCGCTGGTTGAAGTCCCTCCTGGCAGCAAAGGAGGGAGACGGAGTCATTGTCCTCGACTCGCTTGACCCCGGGGCCGTGCACTCCGTGGTCTCTTACTTGTACGGAGAGCCCCTCCACTTCACCCCGGCTCTGAGCGAGGAGGTGATAAGGGTGATCAGGACTTTCGAGCTCGACGAGGTGGAGATCAGATGCTGGAAGTACCTGGTCGGTGCCGTCACGACGCGTAACTGTGTCTGGCTTCACCGCCTAGCCGACGCCTACGACTGTCCCGCTTTGAAGTGGCAGTCATGGAGGGCGATCAAGCAGGTGAGAGAGCGAGCGAGAGAGCGACACTATACAGTAATAGCACACTAACACAACCTAACCATCCGTTCCCCATACATAGGTTCTGGGCGCGTACGAAAATCAACCCATGCAGGTGCTTGGAAGGCAATTTGAGGATGACGAGGAGGAGGAAGACATTAGGAAGCCGAGAGCGACTGACGTGCACGAGGATCCTGCCGACGATAGCGAGGACGAAGAGTCGGACGGAGGGGCGGACGATGCTCGCGGCCGGTCGCTCAGCGCCGTCAAGACGAGCAAGGTCTCTCATTTTGGTACAGGCAGCTCCAAGCCCCGGAGGGCCAAGGCTGTCATTATGGATTGGGCGAAGTCGCTCCAGAAGGAGTGGGAGTCCTGCGAGCCCATCCTCACGGAAAAGGGAGAGAGGACCATGAGGCTGCTCAAGGGAGAGCTTCCGGTGGAGTGGTACAGGAACCGACTGATGCTGTTTTACGAGGAGCACAATCCAGAGAAGCTCAATACCATCGACATCATCCTCGAGGAGTGGCAAGGGAAGGAGGACGAGCTGCTCAAGGCCGTGGTCGACAAGTACAAGACCAAATACGAGCACGAAGAGGCCGCCGCAATATACGAGCAGGTCGGAGCGGACTACAACAAAGGAAGAGTGGTGACGCACGATGTGCAGTTCGGAGATCAGTAGTGGCGTATGCGTGTGTTTTCAGGGGGGAGAGGTAGGAGGAAAGATCTGTAGTTTTTAGACGAAAAGTTACTTCTACTTTTTTATAATTATTTTTGAGCTTTTCGTGAAACATGATACATATCATATTAATATGCACTGTGTTCCTCTTGCCCTTTGTTTTCACTTTCGTCTTCCATAAATATTTTCCTATCCCAATAACTACAGAGATTCCGGAGAATTATATGTTCCATCTGCCAACCCTAACATAATTTGTAAGCTTGGGGATTCCTCCACGTTATCAGAGTAATAAGCTCCCAGTTGAGACGAAATGTCCAGTCCAAATGCACCATCACCCGCCGCCGCACACACAAGCATTCAGCAGGGAGAGGGGCTGGAATGGAGAATGGACAATCCCCTTACGACGCCGCGTCAGACGCCCCCTTCTATTACGTCCCCTCCTCCAGCTCTTACAGCTCCACCGCCTACGGCTGCCAACACCATAGGACCAGTTCATGTCACCGAGTGTGCCACAATATACTCCATTCTAATGGCGTGCATCACGAATAGCTACACAGCCCTCAACGCTTACTATGCATTCTTCAGCTACGGGCAGGAGAAAGCGAAACTTCATCAGTTCTGGATGTGGATTCTACTTCCGCTCTCCTTGATGGCGATTAGCATATCTTTCGCCCTGAAGCCAAGGCGGGACGGCCTGTACAAGTTCTGCCTCTACTTCCAGTTCTTCGTGTACGCATTCATGTCAGACTTTTTTCTTCTCGTCGGCTACGACTTCGAGGCAGGCGCGACTATTCAGTTCTGCCTGCGGTGCGGCCTTGTCTGGCCCGCTTTTCTCAAATTTGCGACCAAATCAAGGTCAACTTTCTCAAGACTGTCGGACGAAGATCTTTCCAAATTCCTCGTCAACGATGTCATCATGGGTGCAATGATTGTGGGCTTGGGCCAGCTCGCGTTTCTAATGTTCGGAAGCATCCAGTGCGACGGAAACGCAGACGACTGGACCGATTGTAATAGAACGCTCATCAGCCAGGCAGGGTTGAGCTTAATGGTCTGGATTTACGTCACGATCAAACTAGCCAGCGGCGTTGTGCCGCATCGGATCCTTAAAAAGCACGTAATTCACCCGAAGAAGATGCTGGCTATGGACGTGAACACCGAAGAAGCCGTTCAGGCCTTCGGACTTTTGATCGCCGTCACATGCGCACTATATCCGCTGGGTAACTACGGAGCAGATGGGAACTTCGGCGACGATGTCGAGGCGCTTGTCGCATTTCTTGTGCCGAGTATTGGCACCGCCTGTCTACTTTTGACCGCGATCTGGAAAGCGGTAGTAATCAGAGGGGAGATGAGGAGTGAAGTGTCTCCAGCTAACTCAGACGTTGCTCCGCCGCCCCCAGAGCCAGACATCCTGCTGGAGGAGGCCTCCTCGTTCTGGGTTTACGCCGGAGTCGTGGCGACAACGTATGAGTCTACGATTTGCATAATTGCGGCCGTGACAAAAGATTCGTATTACCAAACTCTATCCAGCGTTAGTTTACCGATCGTAGTGCTTACTTATGTTGGGTGTTTTGCGTGTCAGCCAAGGAGAAGGAGCCCGAAAGATATGTGGCAACTGCGCCTGCATTTCATGAGCTTTGCTGTTGTGTGCGAGGTATCCTTGGCGGCCGTTGAAGTCCGCAAAGGCGACACTTTCTCGGCCGTCGTTCACTTAATCCGTCTGGCAGCTCAAGTCTTTGTTTTTCATTATGGTCTTAAGCTCCGAGGGGCCATAGGTCGACTACCAAATAAAGACCTCGAATCGTTCTTGGTCGACACACTCTTCAAGGGCGGGTTAAAGACCCTATTTTCAATCCTCTTCTTAACGTTCAGGGTGACCAAGTGCTCTTTCGAGAGGGAAAGTTTAGGGGCCTGTTACGACATTTCTTTCTGTTCGATGTGCATCTCGATCTACCTCATAGGATGGTGGCTGACAAAGTTAGTTCAAGCAAGCGTTAGGAGCGAGTGGCGTAGAGAATTGAACTTGTCGATCGAGCAAATCACAAGGATGAAGAATATTTCTCTTCGACGAGCAGTTGCAGGCTTCTTCACCGTCGTTACCGGTGTCTGCGGAATTTTCCTTTTTTCCATGATGAGTGCCGACGATATGAACAAGGACATGCTCACCGGCCTAGGTTCCACGGGCATCATAGCAGTTCTCGGAGTTTTCATTTCAGAAGTTTACTCGAATTTGAAGGCACAGAGGCGAAGGCTGAGCGAGTCTGTAAGTCAGCAAATAAATGAGCGGGCAACGGGAGACGAAGAGCCGGTGGAGGAGATCTCTTGGATTCATGTGGGAGTGAGTTTCGCCATGATGTCAGCGTACTCGGCGCTGTGTGTGGTTTACGGCGTAACGCTTAAAGCTGAGTACTGGATGATGGCAAGCACAATTTTGCCTATTGCCGTGCTTCCATACGTAATGTCATCAGTGAGCGCGCCGAAGAGGTCAGATGCCCGCTATTTTCGGCTCCTCTACTTTGGGCTCGCCTCAGGTCCTATGCTTAGCGATGTTGCATCTGCCGTGGGGCTGTTTCGGTTGGGCTTGGCATCCAATGCGCTGTTCGCCCTCTTAAGACTCCCTCTCTGGTACATTGTGTTCAAGCTCGTATTGAAGCTCCGTGCATCAGCGGCTAAGCTTTCGCCGCAAGATCTGTCAAAGTTCTTGTGCCATACGGTCTTCCTGAAGGGCGCTGCGGCCATCGGAACGATGCTCTTCTTCTCGTTCGAGGCCGTTTCGTGTTTCATCAGCCAAAACTCTCTCGACAACGGGCAGTGCACCAACACATCAAACGCGGCTATGTATCTATCAGTCGACCTCATAATTTTAACTTCTTTGAGCATATTTGGGAAGACTGTGCCGAGGAGTGTCCAACAGGAGACGGCATGGGAGCTCTCAACAATCGCTACGCTGAAGGGTCTGAAGTGGTGGCAACAGCTGCAGGGAACGCTCATATCAATCACGGCAATTATCTCGCTATATCTCCTGAGCGCTCTCGGAGTCGAAGGGAACTACGACAACTTGCTTTGGATGGCGGGGTCGATCGGAAACGTCAGCTTGCTCTTTGCTGCTCTCATCGGCATGTCCATGCTAATTAAAACTAAAAACGCCCACTTGCGAAGGGGACCCAGCGACGTGGAAATGCAAAAGGACGCAAACACAAGATCTGTTCGAGGGTTTTCAGCTGGCGACGTTGAGGATGGTATGCTCGCCGCCGGCATGGTATAAGAGGGGACAGGGAGGAAAGATCTGTAGTTTTTAGACTAAAAATCTGGCTTTGTTTTTGTTTTTATTCTGTTTAGGTGAAGAACTTGCAGCTGCCCGGCACAGTATTCTTGGTCTCTGACGTTCTCGCCTTGGCTTTCCCATTGAAATGTTTTCCAGAAATCGACCAGCTAACTGTTGACTCTACAGCAGTTTTATCAATCCTACACATCCATCCATCTTCACGGCTGGGGACCTTATTCAATCTTTCGCAACTTTAGTACCCCTTTATTGTCCCGGTCGTATCAGATTCCTCCGAAACGGAGCCGCAAACGCGCGCACAGCCATCAGACTTTCCTGCTCATAACGGTTCGCTCCTACCAACAACTAAGTAATCTCCATGGAGAGTGTCCCAGGAGTACCGACTCGACGAATATCCCGCTCGTCGCCGCCGCCCGTGAGTAGCTCAGGCCTGCGGAATACGCAGCCGACCCCTCCGCTTATGAAGGCGCTGAACTTGGGTGATAATATGTCTGCCATGCAGGCTCATGAAGAATTGCAGAAGCTAAAGGACATGCATCACGGCGCGACTCAGAGGCGCCGCGGCTCGGTAGTTAGGCGACAAGACATAGCGAAGGCGAAGCTCGCCGAGAGGCTTACCATGAAAAAGGCCAAGGCGATGAACAAGTTCTCAGCTCTGCAAGCCTTTGCGAGAGGTTTCAGCGGCAGCCAAATGGACTGGACCAAGGGCGCCGGAGAGGGCAAGAAGAAAGGACGCGCACCGCCTCCGATAGAAGACGACGAAGGCGAATCTGGACTCAGCCCGCCCTTGCCGAGTAAGAGGAAGGGGAAGAAGAAGGAGCATCACCACCACCACCACCATCACAACAACAAAAGTGAAGATGACGACGGGGAGAAGAAGAAGAAGGGAAAGAAGAAAAAGAGGAAGAAGCCTCCACCCCTTGAAGATACGGAGGGTGGGGGCAATAGCCCTACACCCTTGACGCCGAAGCGGCCGGAAAAGCCCCCGCCTGAGATGCCCTCTCGAAGGCCGGGTAATAAAGCCGTGAAGGAGGCTTGGGGACCCGAGGGTTCGCCCAAAGACACAGACACAAATACTGACCAAGACGAGAGAGGCGGGGAGGAAGAGAAAAAATTGGAGGAGGACGGTGGCGCAGATAATGTTTTAGATTTAGAGGTAGACGAGGAGCGGGGAGAGGGGCAGGAAGAGGAAGACGGCCTCCCCAGCTTAGAAGAAGGCGACGAAGATGACGAGGACGAAAACGAGGACGACTCCAACTCTTTGTCTTCACTGTCCTCCTCTTCGTCGTACTCCGCTAGCAGAGAGGGAACGCCGGACTACGATGTGGGAGAAGTTCCAGACGAAGTTCTCCACCAGACGCCAGAGCTGCTTATCTCGCCCCGAATGAAACTGGTGGGGACAATTACGTGGAACAAGTTGCTCAGGATAGAAGGACATTTGGAAGGAAAGTTAGTCGGCGCAGAAGGGGCGACTGTAGTCATAGGTAAACATGGGCGGAGGGTCGGCGACATAACCGGAGTAAGGAACGTAGAAATCGAGGCTGGAGGAGGTGAGAAGAGGACAAATTGTAGCTGTTCTCCATTCTGCCACCGCTACGCAATTCTGACTCCAACTCGCCAATCTTCATGTGACTCGCTTCTCTCGTCGCAGTGATGACGGGTTCTATAGAGGCAGAGAACGTTTTGATCGAGGCCAAGGGGGCAGTCTTCGGAAATATCTTTTCGGACAGTCTCGTGATCCGGCCAGGAGCAATATTAGTAGGAACAATAGAAGTAAGGACCGAGGTCTTTGAGGGCATCCCTAGCAACATGAACCTGATGGACGACTTTGATGACGCAGACCCTACCGAAGGCTTAGTTGACGTAGGAGATGCGGAGATAGCAACCTCCAGCATTACTCTTCCGGACGGCAAGCAGGTCCACGGCATGAGCGGAGACAAGAAGGTTGTCCTGAAAGGCACCGTGGAAGAGGCGTTGGATTTTGTTTTGCAGAGTAACGAGGAGCAGGTGAGAGACTGCGTGGACGAAGCCCGAATGCGCCAAGATTTCTACGATACTTCTGTACTTCGCAACGATTTCTTTCTAACGCTTTGATACTCGCTTCGCTTGTCGCAGGAGGTCATCCATCGCTACAGCCCGTCGCATGTGATCATGCAATTCGGAGACTACAGCGTCGTCGATATGCAGACCGTGAGGGACCCGAACGACAAGGAGCTCGTGTCCGTGATAATGAAGAATATGGCCTTGAAGGATTTGCCCGAGGATGCTAAGGGGAAGGCGAAGAGCCTGATCGTTCTCGATGGAGAGTACACTTTGGACGGTCACGAAGGAGGGGAAGGAGAGATGGGCATGAAGATGAGCGTCAAAACCTTATTCGACCCGGAAAAGGGAAAGGAAGAAGGTGACGACGAGGTTGAGGCTGAGGAGGTTGGGGAGGAGGGCGGCGAGGAGGCAAAGACAAAGACAAAGACAAAGCCAGCGGAGAAGCGAAAGAAGATGGTTGTCCGTACAGGGAAAAGCTACGCCTCGAAAGCGAAGGGGGTCCAGGAGGAGGAGAAGGAGGAGAACGAGGAGGAGGGGAAGGGGGCCGGGGACCATGACACCCCTGATGACACCCCTGGGGAGGAGGAAGCAAAAGAGATCTTGGACCACATCCTGGACTTTGCAGGCAACGTAGCAAGCTGGTTCCAGGGGAAACAAAAAGAAAACTGACAATAACGACTTGAGTTTTTATACGACTCCCCTCCTTCTTTTCTCTCCAACTCTTCTTTCCCCTCATTTTAACACTTGCTCTTAACTTTACGTCTCGTATACTTTACTTAAAGCGCGTTGAAAACCCCTCCGAAGAACGCTACGAGGCCAACAAGCAGTCCAACCCCGAAGCTCGCACCTCCACCTCCAAGGGTATCAACACTCCAATCCTGATCGACGAACTGCAGAGCATCCTTACTCACGGGGTAGCAATCACAATCCGCATCGTAATAATTCTGCCCTCCGAAGATGTAGATAGAATCACTAGCTTCGTGCGCGACCGCAACGAACCTAAAGGTCTCCTCAGGAATGACCGTCGCGTCCGTCCATTCGTTCGTGGCTTCGTTGAAAATTTCGACGTGTTCGACGGGAGTGGAGGCGTTGACCAAGTCACAGTTCGCCTTCGTCTCACCGCCGATGGCGTAGATTTGACCGTTCATGTGCATCAAGGCCTTGTCGCCGCGCTCGTAAGTCATGGCCGGAACATCTTCCCAGGTGTTGTCGGCAAGGATCCAGCGCTCGACGGAGGCGTGAGGGGAGCACCAGTAATCTTCGTGAGAGAATCCACCGGTGACGTAGACGTGATCTTCGGACACAGCAGCAAAAATGTCACCACGGGGGGAGGTCATGCTGGCGACTTGGGTGACGGTGACAGGAGTCGTGGCGCTAGCGACAACTTCGGTGGTGGACATTTTCCAAACTGCGGACTGTGCTGTGAAGGCAAAATCAGTCACGTCGTATCCTCCGACCATGTAGATGTCAGTTCCGACAGCGAAGGCAGCGAGGTCAGAGGTAGCATCGGACCACTCTCCATGGGACCTCCAGGTGTCGGTATTGGGATCGTAAACGTCGACGGTCTTGACGGCAGCGTCGTTGCCGTCGACGCCACCAACGAGCCAGATTTCCCCGGCGACGTTGACGGCAGCATGACGGTACCTGGTGTTGGGGGCGAGGGCGCAGGAGCTGTAGGTATTGGTGACGGGGTTGTAGATGTCACAGGTATCGGTGATGGATGGGCAGGCATACCAGTCGCCGTAGGGGGATTTGCCCTGGTTGGCATCGCAGCCTAATAATGTAATGGTATAATGGTGTAATGATGTTTGGGTGGGAAGTGTTAGTGGTGAATGTTTGTTATTGCCCCCTACCAGACGACGCACTTTCTCACCTCCTACAATGTAGATCAAGTCAGTGCCTGTCGCGCTCGACACGGTGGCGGTCATGTCGCTCCTAGCAGAGGGGAGATCCGCAATAGCCGTCCACGTGATCTTCTCGAACTCGTGGTCGTGGGCGTGGTCTGCATTTACAGCCCAGTGGGGCAGCACAGCCACGAGTCCCCAGACGACGGAAAAAAAGTTAAGCATGTTAAAAATCATGATAGAAGAGTTTGGGAAAAAAAAATTGGGAAGCTAGAGCGATTTCTGGTATGTAAGCAACAATCTGAAAGAAACCGGTCAAAGGAGACTGATGCTATATGTCTTTTTTAAGACTTGTGTTTTAGTGCTATTGATGGTGAAGTGAAGTGATGGGAAAAGAGAGAGGTGAGGGATACAGGTAGAGTTCATTCCCGGTCGTGTGAGGGGATAGGGGGGGGAGATTAGGAGGGAGATATAACGTGTAGGAGGTGCCGCGGTGTGGCTTTCGGCGTAAGTCACGTTTGAAAAATTAGTCAAACTCAACATCCTACTCGACATCCAACTCGGATTTGATCCATCAACTAGCTAAGCTTTATACGCTCATTAGGATTTCATCCGCCTTGTGATTTTACCCCAGGATTGTTATTACTCGTATACTCGCAGTGTGCTACCCCTCCACCCTTAACGTACTAAGTGTAACTAAAAATCTAGTATAACATCATGCATTCAGCAGCCAATTTTTTGTTGCTGTTCTCCTTCCTCCTCCCAACCTTTTCCACCGCCGCCCGTCCCGCCTTCTCCGAGAAAAACGCCACAACATGGCGATCTCAATTCGCCTGCGAGACGAAAGAGCACTGCCCGACGTACTTCGACTGTTACAACCCGGAGACCGAGATCCTCGCGGAAGGCTCGCCCCTCTCCGACGGTGTAGGAGGCGTCTGCGAGTGCTACTGGGTCCCCGGTAAAGGCGGGGACGACTGCACCGAGCGTGGCGGCAACGCCTCCATCACGATGATCGTGTTCGTTGGGTACTTCTTCATGGCAAGCGAGTGCGCTAGGCAGTGCTTCATGATTATGTTCAGGTTAAAACAGCTCGACTCCTTAGACTTTTCAAAGCCGGGAACTAAAACCCTCTGCTTCGTCATGCCAACGGCTATCGCGCTCGCAATTTATATGTTGTGCCTTCTCCTGAATAACTTGAATTTAGACGAATCAGGTTTCATAACCGACAAGCTCCGTCTCCTGATCGTAGCGGTAATGATAGTCTTCCTCCAACTCTCCAACCTCCAAATCGCCTCCACCTGGATATCCATAGGCGGCTCCGGGGGCAAAAAGAACGTTCAGTTCAAAGATTACCCCCCCAACATCAAGACGGCGCTTTGGGCGTGCACCTTCTTGAAATACTTGAGCGTCATCGTCGTCATTGGGAGCGTCGCTTTGGGTAAAATTCAGATCATTAGATTATTCACATTCCTACAATTCATCGCCGTCGCTATATTCTACTATTTCGGGGCTAACAAACTCGCTTCAATGCTCACACCTGCCCGTGCTAGCAGCGACGACGACGAAGGTTACGCTAAAAAATGTGAGCCGGCCACGAAGATCAAGTCGGCTGGACACATCTGTTGTCTTTTCGCAATTTTGTACCTTCTCTTCGCTGGCGCTAGCTCGGGGTTCCTGGTCAGTATGGAGGAGGGGAAGGGGCAGATAGGGACGTACCTTTTCATGTGTAGTATGCTGTGCGCTGGGGGGTTGATGTTTACGTTTGTGGGGTATTGTAGGTTTGGGGTTAAGAAGACTCTCGCGAGGGGCGGGAAGAGCGGGACGACGAAGGTGAGAGAGGAGGAAGGGGGAGGTGGTGGTGGTGGTGGCGGCGGGGGGGGGGATATTAATATGACCCACGGAATTGTGGAGAGATTCTAACTAATTTCGATTGCTTATTTTCTCGTTGCCAGGTTACGCCGACTACTACTTCTAGCAGTGGAGCGAGTAGTGTCGGTTAACTATTATGTAACCAGGACCACTTGAAATCCATTATCCAAAAGTTCACAAAAAACGAACATAGCAAAACTCAACTCTATCAGCTCTCGTCTTCTCTGAAAATATTACGCCTCGAGAAATAAAGACCAAAAGGAAATAAAACAATTCGGATCTTTTTTCTAAAAATACTAAAGTCAACAACACCCCTCTCTCCTTTCATCTTAAACCCCCCCCAAATTAAAAAAGAAAGACCACCAAAGACGTTCGAAAAAATCCCCACCGAATTATTATATCAACCGAAAACTAACGAAAAGAATAACCACATACACACAAGTCCCCCGAACCCTCCGAAAACATGTTTAACAAACCCCCTGAAGAATGTTATTAGAGGCATGTTTTGTTTTGTTTCGAGAGTTTGGGATTGGGAGGGTTCTGAGTCTGAGTCTGATTCGGAGTCTGGGATTGGGAGAGATCCTGAGTCTGAGCTTTCGTCTGAACCTTTGTCTGAACCTTCGTCTGAACCTTCGTCTGAACCTTTGTCTGATCCTTTGTCTGATCCTTCGTCTGAACCTTTGTCTGATCCTTCGTCTGATCCTTCGTCTGTTCCTTCGTCTGTTCCTTCGTCTGAGCTTTCGTCTGAGCTTTCGTCTGAGCTTTCGTCTGAGCTTTCATCTGATTCGTCATCTTCGTCATCATCATCATCATCATCATCATCATCATCATCATCTTCCACTCTCTCCTCATCTCCACCCTCCTCCCCCACATCATCTCCCCCGTCCGACACTTCCTCTTCCCCCTCCTCCTTATTATAACCCCCAACAACCTTCTCGAACTCCCTAAAACTCTCCTCCCTAACCTTTTTCAACTCACTCCTAAAATCATCGATCACGTCTCCGCCGCCTCTGACCAGAAAACTCTTACGGATAGAAGGTACTAACTTATAACACGATATTCTTACGGATAACAGGAGGAGGAAGATTATTTTTAAGGGAGACATTACGCCGTGAGAGGAGTTGAAGGATGATACAAACGTTTATGCCGCCGCTTGAAATGTTTTCACGAAATAAAAATGGTTTTAAGGTAGGATTTTTAGGGATTCTTTATACGTTGAGTTTTTAGGACGGAACTAGAGTTTGGCACTTTAATTAATGTACTAGTAAAAGCTAATGAAACACTTATAAGAAGTAAAAAATATGTTCCAGTGATATAACAATTTTTTTCTAACCTTCATAATTCATTCAATACGATACAAGAACGTCAATTAACAACATTATCAAAATTGCATCACCTAAACCCCACCCCTCTAAAAAAGTAATCCCAAAAAATCCCTTAATAACACCTTATTAATCGTCATACAAACATCACCGACCGCAATGTCACCTCTCCTCCCTCTCTTCCCCCTCCTCCTCCTCTCCCTCACATCCTCCCTCTCGCCTGAATACTCCCCCGAATACTCTTACATCGAATGGTCCGGTCCTTCCGGCGTCCGTACTCTAATGATCGAGAAGGAAGATACCTCACTTCCTATAATCGACATAAACGAGAAGGTGAATGAAGATAATGAAGGTGTTGACGTCATTGAAAACGTTGGTGTACATGAAGTAAAAGAGTCTGATGTTAAAGTAGATAATTCTTCGATTGATTCTTCGGAGGTGTTGAATGAAGTTATGGTTGATGTGGTTGAGAATTTTGTTGAAGAGGTTTTGGAGGAAGAACTTGGAGATTATGGGGGGAGGAGAGAGGAGGAGGAGGAGGAAGGGGAAGAGGGAGAGGTGGGAGAGGAGGAAGGAGAGGAAGAAGAGCAACAAGTCGAAGAAGAAGTCAAAGAAGAAGTCGAAGAAGAAGAAGAAGAAGAGCAACAACAAGTCAAAGAGGAAGTCGAAGAAGAAGAAGAAGTCGAAGAAGAAGTCGAAGAAGAAGTCGAAGAAGAAGAAGAAGTCGAAGAAGAAGAAGAAGTCGAAGTCTCAGAAGTCGACGAAGAAGAAGAAGAAGACTCGGAAGAAGTCTCAGACAAAGAAGAAGAAGCCTCAGAACAAGCCCCCTCAATAATCTCTCCAGTCCTCTCCTCCGCCTCCCCCTCCTCCATCTCAAAAGCCTCCTCCTCGCAACCCCCTCTCCCTTCAGACCCAAACACCTCGTTCACGTCAGGTATAACGTCGCTATCATCACTTTTAGACCCTATAACACCGCCGGATGAATTGAGTACGGATAGTGATGGACAGAGTTTTCAGGAAATTATCGTCGGGAAAGGGATTAGTTTGACAGGGAAAAGTATTAGGTGAGGATGTTGTTGTTTTTTTTTTGGGAGAGACGGAGCTTTAAATCTAACTTACGTTGTTTTTGTCATTGTTATTAGTGTCTTGACATCAAAATTAAAATCGTTCCTTAAAAAGTCTCTTGTTAAAATCCGTAATTTCGATACGTCTAAAATAGATTTAACTAAGTCTAAAATTTTAATCACTTCATTGATTGATTCTATGAAAGAGTATATCAAGGAGATTAGTGAGTGGATTGAAGAGAAGGATATTTTAAAAATTATTAAGGAGAGGTTTAACGATGACGAGGATGAGGAGGATATTGATATGGAAGAACTTAAGAGGAAAATGGGGGGGTTTATGAAAGAGGAGGAGAAGGAGGAGAAGGAGGAGAAGGAGGAGGAGAGGAAAGGGTGGAGGGATAAATTTAAGAGGTCGGATAAAATTATTTAAGCAACCTTTGGTTTTAAGTACAAATTTTTCAAACGTTGTTTTTTCAATTTCGGAGAGGTTTTATGAGGAGGAGGAAGAGGAAGATATTGATATGGAAGAACTTAAGAGGAAGATGGGGGGTTTTATATATTGGTAAGCACCTTTAATTTAACTAAAATGTTTCAAACGTTGTTCATTTCTATTCCGGAGACGCCGTCCTGCATGGGAGAGCTAACGGCACCTTTCTTATCCTCAACGTCGTCTTCACTTTTCCCTGCTCGTTTTTTCTTCTTTAATTTATCGACAAAGTAACGTAACCCACACCCACCTCCCCCCAAAACCAAGATCTGAGTGACCAGCACAACCACCATAATGCCTAGGAAAACCGGCGTCCAAATTCCCCCGCTCTTCTCGTCCTTGTCCACGTCCATCCCCGCTATGATCGCCGCCGTCCCGAAGAACCCGACGTTGCAAAATGCAATCAGCATGATGCACCTGAAAGGAATACCCTGGGCGTCTGTCTTCGGTGGTTCTTCTCCCTTGTCCTTCATTTTATTCTGGTAACGTTCGGCTAGGAAGGAGAGAGCGAGCCATCTACACATTATGCCGATGCAGCCTATCCAAGCGGTTATGGGGGAGGCGAGGCCGAACGTGAAGATCAGGGCGATGTTTTTCACGAGGTTGGCGTACGTGTAAGGGAGCTCGCGACCGTACTTGACGGGCTGGACCTTTTCTTCGGCTTTACTTTCTTCCTCGACCTTTTCTACTTTCTCCTCTTCCCCGAAGGTTTCCTCGGTGAGTCTGAAGTCGTCTATGACGCTCTTCAAACCTCCGCCGAAGTTGCCCTTGGCAAAGCCTAGGTTGTCCAGTACCGCCCCGATCTTCTCCATCACAATTTCACTTGCGCGTTCCCTGAGTGGCCAGGTGTGATTCTCCCGCCCAAAGACTCTCTCCTCGTTGACGTTGTAGTCGAAGAATTCGAGGAGGTAGTCGATGGGCGGGAGGTAAAACCAATTGTACTCTGAGGAGGAGGAGGTTGCTTCCTGCTCTTTCCTCAGCTTTGTCGCCAGCCATCCCACGAGGAGGACGAAGGCGAAGACGCCGGCTGCGGCTGCAACCGTTGGGGTTAGACCCCCGCTGTCGAGTTCCTCTGCAAAGAGGTTTGTGATCTGTGGCAGCCCAAAAGACGCAAACACGCCAATCGCCAACAAGGTCCACTTGACCACGTGCGATCCGTTGGCGTCGATGCAAAGCCACCACAGGGCGGGCTGCAAGAAGCCGCTGAATAGCAGCTCCAAGATGACGACGGGACTGTAGGCCTGAATCACGGCGCTGCCGCACTGGTCAGAGAGGGACCACGGGTAGTTGAAGGTGGTGGTGAAGATTTCTGTTTTGTAACCGTCGTTTGGGGCATTGGGAGTTGGGCAGATGTAATTTCCGTTGTTGTCTACATACCCACAATATGTGACGGGCACGTCGGCCTCATGCGGCTCTTGCTGTACGAACTTGTACTTAAAGCAGCGCTCGTCCAAAAAGAGAATTAGGATGCTCGGAACGACAAGGGCGTTCAGGAGCATCACGACACTCATGGTGAAGACGAGGTAGTTGAAGCGCTTCTTAGGATTGAGCAGTTTCATGCTCGTCTTCGCCGCCCACCGCTCATTCAACAGGGTCGACTTGAACTGTGAGAGGGCAGTATTTGCAAACGCCTTGTTCGATGGGCTGATGGTCGGGTTGGTGGCGACGAAGTAAACGTAGATAAAATCGAACGCCACCACGAAGATTATTGTGTAGGCGAAGATCCCAAAGAGCTTTAAGGTGCCCCGCCAGGATCGTCTTTTCTTCCTCTCTGTTGTGGTCTCCTCGGCTCGAACGTTTACGATTTCATGACCCTCAAATCTTAAAGCCCAACCCCAGTTGACGAAGTAGAGGAGGAGGAGGGTGGTGACGGCCAGGAGCGGGAGAACGAGCCAGTTTGAAGCCGTCTTCAGGCTCACCGAGAGTTTCAAGAAGGTGGGCTGCGTCTCGAAGTTGGAGTCCGCGTTCCAGTACGTGACGGAGAGCCCGATGGAGACGAGGATTACGGCAAGCACGAGTTTGTAGCAGGCGTGGCCGACATTCACGATGTTGCTGGCGTCGGAAAGTACTTCGTGCCGGCCTCTCGTGTATGTGCCGATGAGGCTGAGGACGCTCTCGCACTGCTTTGTGAAGGACGCGGCAACGACGAAGAGAGCGGCTGCCGCAGCAGCAAGGATGGCGGGGGCGACAAACTCGGAGCTGCCACATGAATAAGCGTGGCCGGGGTCTTCGTTTGAGTGCTCTCGAACAGTGTTGGGTACAGGACAAGACCAGACGTTGCCGAAGAGGACGGTGGTGTTGGATTTTTTTGTTTTAAAAACGGGCCAGTCTGAGACCGAGGAAGGGAGTTCGCCCGAGAAATCGTTCAATTCGAGCTTGAGGTCAGCGAGGTTGTCTAGTTTGGAGAGGGAGATGGGAATGGTTCCTCCGATTTTGTTGTGCCGGACGTCGAATGAATTTATTTTGGGCGTGTCGGAGAAAAAGGAATAAGGAATGGAACCGGTAATTTGGTTGTAGGCGAGGGAGACATCGCGGATCGTGGGGGGAAGGGCAGGGATGGAGGACGTGAAGCCGTTTTCCGCGAGGTAAAAGGATGTGAGGGGCGATGTGATTGTTTTTGGTAGAGGGCCGGTGAAGGCGCATCCCTCGATTACGAGGCTGGTGAGGGAGGGAGTGGAGAGGATTGAGGGGAGCGTGCCCTTGAGGTTGGCGTTGCCGGAGAGGATTACGTCGGTGATGTTCTTGAGGTCGAAGAGGGTGGAAGAGAGGTTGCCGGAGAAGTCGTTGTTGTAGGCGAAGAAGGTTTGTAGGAGGGGTGTAGCGGAGAAGTCGGGCGGAAGGGGACCAGAGAGTTGGTTGTTGTAGATTTGGAGGTCTTGGAGGAGCGGATTCGAGGTAAAGGGTGGTAGTGGCCCGGAGAGCTGGTTGTTGTCGAGGTAGAGGTTTTGTAGATTGATATTAGTTGGAATGGACGGGATCGTGCCAGAGAGATTATTGTTGAAGAGGTAGAGCTTTTGTAGATTGATATTAGTTGAAAAGGACGGGATCGTGCCAAAGAGATTGTTGTTGCTGAGCTCGAGGTCTTGTAGATTGATGTTAGTTGAAAAGGATGGGATTGAGCCTGAGAGATTGTTGTTGTAGAGGAAGAGGTTTTGTAGATTGATATTAGTTGAAAAGGATGGGATTGAGCCAGAGAGTTTATTGTCGCGGAGGTTGAGGTTTTGTAGATTGATATTAGTTGAAAAGGACGGCAATTCACCAGAAAGATTATTGTCATAGAGAGCAACGAGCGTCAGACCCTCACAGTTGGTGAATTCCGGAACTTTCCCTTCCAACCGATTCCTGTACCCGTAGAAGCTCTCCAGCTTGGTCATATTCCCCACCGATGCTGGGATCTCTCCTTCAAGCTCGTGGTCAGTGATCCCGAGCAGCGTGACATTTTTAAGATTCCCGATTGAAGGAGGAATCGAGCCGCCGATCTTCCCATACTGTAGTTGAAGCCATTCTAGTGCAAAGAGATCGCCTATGCTCTCCTCTAGAGTTCCGGTCATGTTATTTTGTACCAACACCACCCTCGTTACCGCTCCGTTCTCGTCGCACGTAACCCCATACCACTGGTTCAGGCAAGGATCGCCATCGAGCCAGTTCCACTTGCTCTCAGTAGTCCACCCCTCCCCATTCGTGGAATGGTACAGATCCACAAGCGCCTGTCTCTCGACATCGCTCGTCTCAACAACCCCCTACAAATTACGTCCATCCCTAACTCGTCTCGAGTCTTTCAATAAATGATCAAGAGTCTCAGCGGGGTGATGTACCCAAACGGCCGAAGATCTCACCAAATTTTGAAGGAATACAAGCTTCGTTAAGGCTAGGGAGAGCTTCATCGTGGGTGATGTGAGGGGATTTTTCAGAGAAGTGAAAGCAGGGCGATTTCTGTCGAGAATGATGAATCCCTGATGAAAAAGGCAGTAACTTTTTTCAGCAATTTGTTTGATGGGGTGTTCGAGGAGTCCCAAGATCTATCAAAAACAATCCTTAAAAAAAAACCCTCAATACTTTAACTTAAAAAAAATTGAATCATGTAACAACGACTGCTCCACAAACCTTCATAACCTTAACCAAATCGTTCCCCTTCTCCCCCTCCTACCCCACAAGTCCCACCACAAGCGCCAACCTCGGTCCGTCCTCCTGCCCGAACCCTTTCGCCCTCTCCTTAATCTTCTCCTCCTTCTTCTCCTCCCCACATAACCCCCCCTCCCCTTCCAACCTCGTTACAACCGTAATCTCTCTTGTTTCCTGTAATTTAATTTTCTTATGTTCGCTACTGTCTATTTCTTCGTTAGAGAATATAAGTATATCCTTCGCGTCTACGTAATCTTTTAAACCTTGTTGTCTAGCTCTTTGTATACTCGTTTTAGAATATTTGACTGATATTGAAGCTAATAATCTTGGATTATTTATGTATATATTCTGGGAGATTAGAACTTGTTCGATTAATCGACGGACGGATGATTGACGGGATTGACCTAAGGAAGGGGAGACGACGTGTTCGAGACCACGACGGGAATGACCGAGTGCACACCACCATTTTTGGGAGGATGACCAGACGGATGTTGATGTGCTGTTTTTTTTGGGGGGGTTAGTTTGGGGTGTTTTTTTTAAGGTTATTAAGAGACGGGAAAGGTGGTTTTTTAATCTCACCTTGATCGTGCTAGCATAAGACTAGTCCTCCTAAAAGTTTCATAATCATCTTTTTCCCACCATATATCTTTCTTAGTAAATTCAACACCGTCCCAATCGGAGGGGGTTTTTAGAGGAGGGACGAGGGTTACGGTTGCGGACGGGTTGAAGGTGAGGCGTTTTTGTTTTAGGGAGGTTCGAGGGGGGGGGGGAGAGGAGATTATGGAACGTTTTTGAGGGGTTAGGGTAGGGGGAGATTTGAGGATGGAGTTGGGGAAGAGCTTGTTGGGAGTTGGGCGTTTTTGTTGTTTTTGTTGTAGTTGTTGGTTAGCGTGGGGAGGCAATGTAAGGTGGGAGGAACTTGTAGTTTTGGTGTTGATGGAGGAGACAGAGGGGTGCAGGTTGTACGCGGAGGGGGGGGCGCAGGGGGATATCGGGGTCTTCGGAAGGAGGAAGGCTTCAGCGGAGGCGTCACTGTTGTTGTTGCGACAAGGGGATTTGGGGTTTGGGGTTTGGGGTATTTGTTAACATTGACATTTTAACATTTTACATGTCACATGTCACTGGTGCGGTACTCACCTGTCGCTGTCACCACCATCGTCAGCTTTGTTGTTTTCGACCATCTTCTCAATTTCGTTTTCTTTTTCTTTTTCGTTTTCGTCGTCACTCGATCCTGTCATGTTTTTGTGGACGTTTTTACGGGGGTTAGATGACCTCCCCTTTGTCGCTTGAAAGTGTGTGCGATGTTTGCTCTCACCTTCTTTGATAATAACGCAGTTCTCCATCATTAAAATAGTCCCCCCCTTCAACGGGGAAGGCTTATCATCGATCGCATCATCGATCCCGAGCTCGAGGTCATCAAGCTCTTCGTCTACGTTGTAACCTTCCTTACTAACAAGGGGAGAAGGTGACGATGACGGTGCCTTCGCTGGGTCGCAGAAAGTGAAGATTGATAGATTAGAACAGAACGACATGGAATACTATCCTATTACGAACAATAGGAGAGGAAGGTTTCAAGTGCTTCGATGGTTGGAGACACGGTTACGCAGTTTGGAGGGGAAGCTTGGGGATTGTGCAATTGAGATGCAGCTGCGAGGAAGGAGGCTGTAGGAATTGAAGTCTTGTGAGGAATTTATGGTATTTAACGTGGATACTGTAGTTGACTTATTTATATTTGTTACTATTTATAGTGTCTAGATAGGTAGGGTTGATAAAATATAGTTTTAACGAAGTGTGAGTCCCAGAAGTGGAATATAGAAAATGGCCAGCAGGATTTCGGATTGCAGAAAATCTGATCCTAAAGTCTAAAGTCTCGGTCATCAAATTTCATCGTCACCTGTTTTGGTTAGCATTTTAAACGGTGATAGGAGTAGGAACCCTTGCTGCACAGCGTACACACACAATTACTGTATCCTTCCGGACAAATTCATTTAGAGATAAAGGCAAAGCCATGGATCACGCTGAAGTACCTGCTCCCTCATTGATAACGAGAGACGTCTTCTTAGATATGATCAAAGGTGATCGTCCCGCTAGAGGCTGTGTGAAGTTGATTAACGTATACGATGAACTTCTTGATGAGGTACGGAGCCTACAAGTGTAGCTACAATTGTTAAAGTGGCTTGGTGAAGACACTATAAGAGGGTAGAGCGGGGTAGTGCGCGTATTCTAACTGTACGTTTGCCGCTAACTGTACGTTTGCCGCTACATGCGTGCGTGTTCGGTAGACTTTGGATCTTCGGATCTTCGTTCATTCGGGAAACCTCCATCGTCCATCGATTGTCCATTGTCCATCGTCCATATTTTATTCTAACTCGTCGCTTCCGCTCATCTACAGATAGCTGGAGATCCCCCCACCAACACCATCAGCCCGTCCACTTCGGGCATCAATACTCGCACGACTACGGTCGGCCTCCACATCAACCCAACGAACGCCTTCCCCTCCCCAACCTTCTCCTCCTACTCCTCCCTCTACACGTCCTTAATTTCATCGACTCTCTCATCATCACCTTACGTAATCGTGACGCTTGAGAACTCCCACGTCCCTTCCCTTGACCTCCTCCAGTCAATTTTGGACGGTTTGATAAATGTGCAGGGTTACATAGTCCTTTCAACACCTTCATTCTGGACAGGTATAGATAATACCAAATCACAAACATCCTCCTTCTCCTCTCACCTCTAACACCCCCCCCACAGACTACAAAGTCCCCCTCCCACCTCCCTCAAATTTTCCAGATAAACCACCCGCAAAACTTTACCTAACTAAATCACCATTATCATTAATATCCCGTTCCTTCCCATCCCTAAAAATCCACTCCTGTTCGTCTCTAATAAATTCAGAAGTAGGTCGAACAGAATCGTCAATTTATGAATTATTCGTTAATATAATATCAGATGATAATCCAAATCTTTTAGACGGTATTAATAAAATATGTAGACCTAAGGTTTTTGAGGATAACACGACTCATGGGACGTATAGAAGGTGTAGGGTTACGGTTTTGGAGTGTTTGGATAGATGGAGGAAGGAGGGGAGAGGGGATTTAATATTAAGAGAAGGAGAGAGGGTTGATGAAGAACTGGAGAAGAAGGTGGAGGAGGTTTTTGAGGGGGAGGAAGAGGAGGTGAGAGCTGTTTTTGTTAGGCTTTATTTTTTTTATTTTTTAAAGGGGACGGGTTCTGACACGAAACACTTTTTGAACACTTGAAACATCATGAAATAGGATTGGAGAGGTGAAGTTGAAGCTCGTGGGGGAGTAGAATTTTTGGATAAGGTCAAGGACGCACGGCATTGGAACAAAATAAAGAAGGAGAAGGTCAGGAGGATCATTGAGAACGGTGAAAGTGAAGAGCTGACTGTTCAGGATTTAGAAGTCTAAAATGGTTAAACGGTCCCCTTTCTTATTTTGATTAGTTCCTTCTGTAATTCCTTCGCATTCGGCCTCCTCTCCGGTTCTTTCGTCAAACATTTCCTCAACAACTTCGCAACCTCAGGATCATTCTTCTCCAACCTCCTAAGACACTCGGTCCTAAAACCCTTCATCTTCACCTCATCATCCTCATCGGGATCATCCCACAACCTACCCATCCATATTTCAAGGATGCAGACACCTGCGGAGAATATCTCCGATTTGTATGAAGTATCGCCGTAGTCTGTGACTTCGGGGGCGCGGTAACCGGGGGTGCCGCAGGCGTAACCTTGGGTGGAGGAGGGGGAACCGCCTAGGCCGAAGTCGATTAGTTTTATACGACGTCTTTCCGGTTGAGGAATTTTTTTAGGGTTCTTCTTGGACTTTTTTGGCTTGATTTTTGAAGCTGTGGAGGGTTTTGAGCTGGGGGAGCGAAGGAATACGTGGTCAGTGCTGGTGTTTTCAACGTTTCTAAAACAAAAATGTTCTATCTCTCACCTCTCCCCCCTCTTCTCAAGCAACAAAATATTCCCGGGTTTAATATCATTATGCAGCACCCCACCTTCTTTACACTCTCTTAAACTCCTAGCAATCTGCGTAGCTAGTGATATTTTCATAGGACGCGGCATCGTGTAGAGCATGTAATCACCGTCTGAGTCTAAGCAGGCGTAAGTCTTTGGCTTGATACGGTCGGGTTTGTATTCCCAGTATTCTTCGTTCTGGATTGTATCGTGTAGGTCACCTTCGATTGACAACTTCTCCATTATTAGGTGGACACGGGGTCGGGAGTTTTTGAGGACGTCAAAGCTTTTCAGTGAAAGCGCAGCGAAGGGTTAGTATTATTGTGGCAGAATAATGAATAATGCAGTGCCTTTCCTTCGCTGCTCACCTCATGCCGTAAGTTCTGCATATCGTGCTCTCGATGACTTCCTCCTCCTCTCCCCCCTTCTCCTCCTCCTTCTCCTTTTCCTTCTCCCTAGCAACGGCACTAGCCTCCCACGCCGCTCTCGCCTCATCTATAAAATCCTTTAATGTCGAACCATCTTCTAATGAAAGGTTAATCGTTTTTATAGCACACGGAAGAGGAGGAGAAGAAGAGGAGACGGAGTATGTACCGGAATGGACTGCGCCGAAACCGCCGCGGCCGAGGAGGGAGGAGAAGGAGAGGGACGGGTAGGGGAGGAGGGGGAGGAGGGTTGTGGTGGAGAGGGAGGTTAAGGCCTCCTCTATCTCGGTAGAAGTAGGCAGGGCAGCCTGGGACTGAAGGTGCGGAGGTGGAAATTTTTAGTCAGAGGATTTTAATTTTGGAGATGGAATATAGTGCGTTGCGTGTTTGTTCACGTCGGCGTGAATTGCCTTTGATCTCACCATTTTCCTCTTCGTTCCAGACATGGTCGACTTTTCGAAGTTGATTTCAATATTAGTGGTTGTTTAGGGGACGAGGTGAGGATTGAAGGGGTCTGAGGTGTTCTATTTGTGGGTATAATGAGCGCAGGGAACTTGGTAACGGAAGTAGGACGTTGATGCGGGTGATAATGACCCTAAAACATCCCAGGAAAATTATTCCAAATTAATCTCAACTAGTTTACTGTTTGTCGTCGTCAATTATCGTCAAACGTACCGTCCCTTACCATGGTCATAATAGACGCATACACGCATTACGCTCCCCCTCGCCTAATGTCCTTCCTCTCAAAGCATTCCACCGACGGCAAGGCTCCGTTTTCCGATCTCTTCTCTAAAATCCCAGCCCTCACTGACCTCGACGGTGCGCGGATAAAACTCATGGATGATAAAGGCGTCGATACGCATGTGCTTGTACCGTTACCGTGGATTGATCCTGTGAGGAAGGTCGCTGAGAATGAGGAGTTGGCATTGGAGGCGTGCAGGATTTGCAATGAGGAGGTGAGTGTGAAACCACGAGGTGAAACCACTCGGATCGATAATTCCCTACTAACGCCGACTCGTTATTGCAGATGGCGCTTGCGGTATCGAAGCATCCGTCGCGTTTTGTCGGCGTAGGATTATTACCGTTATCATGCGGCGGTGAAGTAATGATGAAATCCTACCATCACGCAATCCACATTCTAGGTCTTTCCGGCGTCGTGCTATTCTTAGGTCCACACTCAACCCCTCCTGACGACGTAATGTACGAAAAGCTTTATGAAGAATGCGAAAACAATGATACGCCTATATGGATACATCCAAACCGTCCTCCGACCTTCAAAGATTACACGTCGACAAGTGCATCGCAGTACGCGATATGGAATTCACTTGGATGGGTTTACGATACTAGTGTTGCGATGGTTCATATGGCAATGTCAGGGGTTTTTCAACGGTATCCTAATTTGAAGGTCGTTGGACATCATGGGGGGGGGATGGTGCCGTTTTTTACCGAGAGATTTGAGACGCAGCTTAGTAACTTTGAGGGGGATGGGGAGAAGTTGTTGGAGGATTTGAAGATGTTTTACTGTGATACGGCGACGTTTGGGTATCAGCCGAAGAATATTAAGGCGTGTCTGGACTTCTTCGAGGAGGGGAGGGTTCTGTTCGGGACGGATACGCCGATGGACATGGCTTCGCCAGGTTACTTTACTGATACTGCGTTGAGAAGTGTCGAAGCTCTTGAGGTGGGGAGGGAGGAGAAGGAGAACGTGCTGGCGGAGAACGCGCTCAAGTTTTTGGGGAAAGCTGGGGATAGGTTGAGGGAGATTTATAAGAGGGGAGGATTGGAGGGAGCTGGAGGGGAGGGGGATTTGGGAGTGGGATTGAGGATGTCGAAGCTGTAGGTTTGACGGAGTATGATAATTATATATAAATAATTAAGTTGATATTAAAATAGGGTTATGGTTATGGTTATGGTTATGGTTATGGTTATGGTTATGGTTATGGTTATGGTTATGGTTATGGTT
>BRXY01000343.1:0-60658 GCA_030267945.1 Triparma strigata | reverse complement strand
GTGGTAGGCGCAGAGGATCCGCCAGAGACGTAAACAGCTCCACCGGTCAATCCTCCTCCGCTCAAGGTGTCACCACCTTTAAAGGTGGCAGAAGTGCCAGCGCCTACCGAGGTAGTGCCAGGGTTCAAGTTGATTGTTCCGGCAGCTCCAGCGGTAGCGGCGCCAGTAGAAAGGGTAATGTCGCCTGACTTGCCGTTGGTGGTGGTGCCAGAATTGAAGTTGATTGCACCAGAGACACCAGATGTGCCAGCGTTGGCAGAGGCAAGCGTGATCTCGCCTGACGTGGTAGCAACTCCGAATCCACTGCGAATAGTTACGTCTCCGCCAGTGTTGGTAGTTCCAGAACCAGACTGAATCTTAGTGCTGCCGCCAGTCACACCCTGCCCTCCGAGGGCCTGAATGTCTCCCGCTTGTGAATCGGAGGAAGTGCCAGTGGTTAAGACAATGTCCCCGCTGTCACCAACTGCTGAGGTCCCTGATTTCACATCAACGTTTCCGGACACTCCTTGAGTTCCAGAATTGGCCGAGGCTAGAGAGACTAAACCAGACGTCGAGAAAACGCTAAATCCGGAGCGCAGAGAGATTATGCCACCAGTCTGGCCATTTGCATTATTCTGCAAGCCTCCCTGGACCTTGACATTGCCAGCGGCCGTGTTAACGCCCTGAGTATCACCCGCCATGACATTGACAGCTCCGCCAAATGAACCCGTAGCGTGCATACCCTCACCACCGGCGATGTTGACTGTCCCGCCTTGCTTGCTAGCCATATTTGTTTTCCCTCCGTTCAGTGCAAGTTCTCCCCCAGTTCCAGAGTCTCCACTGCCGACGGAGATCTCAATTCTTCCAGCGCGACCTTCAAGAGCCTGCCCAGAATACATATTGATCGCGCCTGAATTTCCAACTTGAGTTGTGCCAGTCCTGAACTCCAAGACACCAGAGTAGCCTTCGTCGCCAGCGTTGGCTGTCTCAAGGAGAACGTTTCCAGAAGAAGTCTGGGTGCTCCAGCCTGAGGAAATGTTGATCTTGCCACCAGACGCGGAAGCGGTGGTAGAACCAGCTCTAAGGTCAATGTTGGCCCCGCTGCCCGTTCCGGAGTTCCCGACTTCGAATTCTACCGCACCGGCAGCTCCACCAGTAGAATCTCCGGTTGTCAATAAGATAGACCCAGAATCCCCTTTGACAGATACGCCAGTCTTTATAATGACGACACCAGAAACTCCCTGATTGGCAGAATTCATGGTCGAAAGAGTGATTCCTCCAGAGGTAGTGGAAGAAGAGTAGCCTGATTGAAGGGAGATCATCCCTCCAGTGCCATAGTCGGCAAGTCCCCCGGCTACTAGAACGTCACCGCCGTCGTTGGCAGCGTCGCCTCCCATGGCCCTTCCTCCTTTAATCTCAACAACTCCTCCATTTCCCCCGGGTGCATCAGTACTGCTTCCAAGGCCGCCACTGATGAGGACTTTTCCCCCATCAGCGTTCGTGGCCGTTGTCTCCCCAGCAGTCACAGTGACGTCACCTCCGGCACCAGTGTTTCCTGTCCCTACTGCAAGATTGATTTCACCGCCATTGCCACGAGTCGAGGTCCCTGACGATAGATTGACCTGCCCAGAATCTCCATCAGTTGAGAAGCCGGTGGACAAAGAAATGGCTCCTGAAACGCCTGCGCTAGCTGAATTAACAGTGGCAAGTTTGACAGCCCCAGAGGTGGAAGTGGTCGAGAAACCAGCGTTGAGCTGAATGTCTCCACCGGTGCTGCCTGCAGCTGTGGTGACACCCCCGGTGACATAGACGCCTCCGGCTTTTCCACTGTTTCCTTCCCCTACAGTGACTTCAATATGGCCGGCGTAGCCTTCGATCGCTTTACCGGTATACATCTCGATTTTTCCACTATTTCCCTCACTAGACGTTCCGGTCTTGAAAGTGATGGCACCTGAAACGCCGGCCTTTCCAGCGTTCGCGGTTGAGAGTTCAATGTGTCCGGAAGAGGACTCAGTAGTGTGACCAGATTTTAAGTAAACCTGGCCCCCAGACCTTGCATCGTTCTCACTGTCGTATACACCTCCAGCCTCAAGTGTCAAGGTGCCTCCCTCGCCGCTGTTGCCGTATCCAACCCTGACGGTAACATCACCGGCCCTTCCCGTACTTGCGACACCGGTCTGAAGAGTCATAAAACCGGAATTTCCGACAGTCGTGGTTCCAGTGCTGAAGACCATCTTTCCACTGACACCTTCGACACCGGAGTTGGCCGTGACAAGAGTGAAGGAGCCGGATGAAGTGGCAACGCCAAGACCAGTTCGGTAACTGATGCTTCCACCAATTCCTCCGTCTCCAACACCTGCCTGGAGATTGATGTCTCCTCCCTTGTCATTCTCATCGTCGCCACCTGCACCACGGCCACCGTAAAGATTGATATCACCCCCATCACCTCCATTGGACGAACCATTATCGGATCCAAGACCTCCGGAGATGACAACCTTTCCTCCGGCCTTCTCTCGGGAGGTTGTCTCACCCGCAGTAAGGGAAATCATACCTCCATCCCCGGAGTTGCCCGTTCCAACGAGCTGAAGAATGTGGCCAGCACGACCATGAGAGCCTGACGTGGGCTCAGTGTTTCCTGTAGTGAGGGTAATCTGGCCAGAGTTACCATTGGAAGAGGTCCCAGTGGTGAAGCTGACCTTGCCAGAAATTCCCGCTGCTCCAGCGTTGGGCGTATCGAGCGAGATGGCGCCTGAGGAGGTTCGGGCCGAGTATCCTGAGAGCAATGAGATCTTTCCTCCCGTCGATCCTTGGGGAGCCTTGGTGTTACCAGCGATGACGCTGACGTCTCCGCCAGAGCCTTGGTTGCCGGTGCCGACCTCTACCGTGATGTAGCCGCCACTTCCGCCAGCAGCATTTCCTGTCTTGATGGTGTAGTAACCTGAGTCTCCGTTCGTTGTGAATCCAGTGGCAGCCTCGACGTATCCAGAGACGCCATTGCTGCCAGAATTTTGAGTGTGGAGCTTCATGAAGCCTGAGGAGGTAGCGAAACCCATGCCTGTTTCGATGATGATATTACCTCCAGTTCCAGCGTCAGCCTTACCGCCTGTAAGCTCAATGTTGCCTCCAAGATCGAGATTGTTAGTGCCCTTGGCTGCTCCTCCGTCTATGAACACAGCTCCTCCATCACCACCATCGCCGGAGTCAGTGTTTGATCCCTTTCCTCCCGTGACCTGGACCCAGCCACCGGTCTCCCCAACAGCTGTGGTCTCTCCAGAGATCATATATATGTTGCCACCGTCGTATAGGTGGCCCGTACCGACAACGATATCAATATCTCCGCCGGCGCCGGAGGAGGCCTCGCCAGTGCCAAGGTAATAGTAGCCTGAGCAACCAAGGGAGGAAGTTCCAGTACTCATAGTGATGGATCCGGAAACGCCGGCGAAACCAGCGTTGGCCGTAGAAAGAAGCACGAGACCGGAAGATGAGAGGGCGCCGTACCCAGACGTGTAGACCATAGAGCCACCAGTGGCAGCCGCGGCTAATCCGGCAGTGATCTCGACATTTCCTCCATAGTCGGTTAGAGCGTTTTCGCCCCTCGCTTCTCCTCCAAAGATTTCCACCTTTCCTCCATCACCGCCAGCCTTGCCATCGTCAGAAGATCCGAGGCCTCCAAAGATGTTGACTTTCCCGCCGGCGGTATCCTTTGCGGACGATTCCCCCGCCGTCATAATGATGTCGCCGCCACTGCCCGAGGTGCCTGTTCCAATTAAAACCTCGACATTGCCACCGGAGCCAGAGATAGCGTCGCCAGTGGTGATTGTAGTCATGCCGGAATTGCCCCTGGAAGTGGTTCCGGTCGTGAAATGAATTGCTCCAGAAACGCCGGAAATTCCTGCGTTCGTGGTGTCAAGCGTAAAGGTTCCGGAGGATGTGGACCTTGAATGACCAGTGTACATAGCAATAAGTCCACCGGTAGCCTGGTTGGAAACGGTCGAAGTCGTCTGTCCAGAATAAATTTGGATGTCGCCTCCGATTCCCAAATTCCCTGAGCCAACGAGGACGTGGAAATAGCCTCCCTTCCCAGATGTGGCCTGCCCGGTTTCGAGGTTGATGTAACCAGTGTTACCCTGGGAGGAGGTTCCGGTGGAGAGATCCATATCTCCAGAAACACCGGCGGAGCCAGCATTGGCAGACGCAATATCTACGATACCTGAGGAAGTGGACTGTCCATAACCTGAATTAAGTAGGTATGAACCTCCTCGGGCCACAGCTGCAAACCCTCCTGCGATCTCAACGTTTCCACCGTCGTCCTCATTGAATTTGCCCATTCCGGCTCCTCCAAAGATCTGCACCTTTCCACCGTCTCCGCCGTCAAAGTCGTACGTGGATGAACCCTCTCCCGCAGTGATTACGACATCACCTCCAGTCTTCGCATTTGCGGTAGTCTCTCCAGCACTTATGAGAACGTCTCCTCCGTCATTTGCATGGCCCGTTCCAACACGAACACGTACGTCTCCTCCCTTTCCTGAGGTGGCCTCTCCAGTGCCCATCAAAATTGCCCCTGTGCTACCTGCGGAAGAAGTACCTGTGGAAAAGGACATTTCGCCGGAGACACCTGTGGTTCCAGCGTTTGGCGTACGAAGAGAGAAGGACCCGGAAGAGGTGGGGGCGCTGTATCCTGTGGCAATAGCAATGTACCCTCCGGTGTTAGATGAAGTCGTCTTACCGGCGTCAACCTGGATGTAGCCCCCGTCACCACTGTGGCCAGTTCCGACCATGACTTGTACATGTCCTCCCCTCCCACTAGTGGCCTCGCCAGTCAAGAGCTGCATATAACCTGAAGTTCCAAGAGACGTTGTTCCTGTGGAAAGAGTGATGGCTCCAGAAATTCCGGCGGAGCCCGAGTTAGCAGTGTTGACAAGAACAGATCCAGAGGATGTGGAGGTACCAACTCCAGAGGTGAGGCGAATAGATCCACCGTAACCTGCAAATGCAGATCCTCCGTATGCTTCAAATGAACCGCCGTTATCGTTAATGTTCTGGCCTTTGGCCTCGCCACCGAATACCTCGACATTGCCTCCGTCTCCTCCATCATTGCTATGCGAGGAAGAACCTTCACCTCCAGTGAGAACGACACGGCCACCCATCTGCGCCATAGCAGTCGTGCGCCCAGCAGTAAGCGCAATGTCGCCCCCGTCGTAGTAGTCCCCGTCTCCGACGTTGACAACGACGTCTCCGCCGGTTCCGTCAACAGCGCTTCCAGTCTGGAGCTTCACCTCTCCTGAGGAGCCTCCGAGAGAATTTCCCGAGGCCATCGTGACATCACCTGATACGCCATTGGAACCCGACGTTGAGGAAGAGAGCGAGAGCTGTCCAGAACTACCTGAGGATGAATATCCGGTGCGAACGGTGACAAGTCCTCCGTCCCCAACGACAGAGTCCCCCCCATTAATGTTGACGTTTCCGCCTACATCTACGGCAGCCAATCCTGAGGCTGTTCCGGCTCCTATGTTCACCGTTCCGCCGTTGCCGCCGTTACCTGTGTGGGCGGAAGTACCGTCTCCAGCATTGATGGCGACGTCGCCACCAGCGGTACCCTGGGCCGTGGCAATTCCCGCGGCTAAAGTTAAGTCGCCGCCGTCGGTGAGGTGGCCTTTTCCAACACGAACGGTGAGGCCGCCACCAGCACCTGAGGTTGCTTCGCCAGTCTCCAAGAAAAGCGTCCCGGATGATCCTTTAGACGTAGTTCCAGTGTTGATCTGCATGGAACCGGAAACTCCATACTGAGTGGCGTCTGCTGTAGAGAGCGCAAGATTGCCTGAAGATGTTCCTAGGCCGATGCCTGTGGCGATGTCGACGCGGCCGCCTGTGGCCGTATCTGAAGTTCCTCCGTCAATTTTCACCGTTCCGCCTAGACCGTCGATAGCTGCACCACCAATAATTTTGATGCGTCCACCGTCGTGGAAACTTCCAGTGGATCCTCCAGCATTGGTTCCCAAAGCTGCGCCACCAGAGATGCCTACCTCACCACCACCACCTCCCTCAGAGTTGGCTCCAATACCGGCTGTGATGCTAATCTTACCACCCGTTGCGTTGTAGAAAGTTGTCTTTCCGGAGGTAAGAGAGACGTCGCCACCGGCCCCGGAATCGCCGTCACCGACGACAAGATTAACTCCTCCGCCAGCGCCAGCTGCTGCGACGCCTGTGTTAATGTTAACGGAACCAGATGCCCCCAGAGTGGACACACCAGTATTGAGGTTGACGGATCCAGTCACGCCTGCTGTGCCTGCATTGGAAGTGGAGAGAGCGATGTTACCGGACGAAGATTGGGTGGAATACCCTGAGTTTAGCATGACGGTGCCTCCAGAGGCGTGCGCTGAGGTGGACCCAGACGAAACTTCTACATCACCGCCCATTCCTGAGTCACCATTCCCGACCTTCATAGAAACCTTCCCAGCTGTGCCTGCCGACGCAGACCCAGTCTGCAGGAGTAGATTGCCTGAGTTTCCACTGGAAGAAGTACCGGTTGACACAGACATGAGACCACTGACGCCAGCTAGGCCAGCATCAGCGGAGGTGAGGTAAACCCTTCCCGAGGAGGAGGCGCGGCCGATTCCTGAGGAGATTGTGAGTTCACCCCCCGTTGCTGCCTGCGCCTCGCCGCCCGTGATCTGAACCTTTCCGCCTACATCCGAAATATTGTGAGTACCGAACGATGTTCCTCCTGTGAGAGAAACTGTACCGCCGTTGCCACCGTCAAGGTTAGAGATTGATGTTCCCGCTCCTGCCATTATGGAAACGTCCCCGCCTTTGCCCGCGACCGCCGAGGAAGTCCCGGCGTCGACATTGAGATTCCCTCCAGTTGCAGTGGAGCCGTCGCCGACACGAAGGTTGATTTCTCCCCCTGATCCAGAGGTCGCGGCCGAAGACGCGAGGAGCACCTTTCCGGTGTTTCCCGCAGAACTCGTACCAGACTTCAAGAGGATGTCCCCGGAGATTCCTGTAGCACCAGCGTTGGCTGTCTGGAAGAGAAGAGCTCCGGACGAGGAAAGAGGGGAATACCCAGAAGTGAGGGTGATTCCGCCGCCCGTGGCGGCATTAGCTGAAGATACAGCCCCCGCGTTGAGCGCGAGATTGGATCCCACGCCGGAGCCGGAGGCACCAACGGAGATCTGAATGTCGCCCGCCGAGGCGGCCGACGCGGACCCAGTCGAGAGAGACAGGGATCCGGAGGTGAAAGATGTCGCTGAGGTCGACCCGGTAGCCATGGCAATGCCACCGGAAACACCGTTGGTGCCTCCATTGGCCGTGTTGAGAGAGATCGAGCCGGAAGACGTAGCGGTTGAGACGCCGGTAAGAAGGGAGACGGAGCCGCCAGTAGCGGTTGTCGCCTCTCCTCCAGTAAGTTTGACATCGCCTGCCACACCTTCGAGGGAGGTTCCTCCCGTGAGCATGATCTGTCCTCCATTTCCGACAGCTCCGCCTGCACTGGCCTGGCCGTTTCCTGCCCCGGCTTCGATAAGAACAGAGCCTCCAGCTCCTCCCAGCGCATTGGTTCCGTCGCCGGCAGTCAGCTTGATCTGACCACCAACGTCGTTAGCGCTTACGGAGTTACCTGCGTCAAGTTTGATGTCACCTCCAGAGTCGACTGAAAACTCTTGAGCATCCATTGACAGGCTAAATGTTTCGTCCTCGTTGCAACCGACGCAGGGACCTTCGATAGTAACCTCTCCTCCTCCGAAAAGGGAATCGGCCTGAACTATGAGGTTACCCACAACAGTATTTTCCGTCACGTAAGAGACCGGACAAGGAGCGTCAAAGACAGTCCCTGAGCAGTCGTTGCTGTAAACATCCGAAATCGTCATGCAGGAGTTCTGAGAACTGCACCAGGCACAGTCGTCGGCGCTAGCACAATCTCCACAGGTGGTGAATACACTACAGGTCGGGATCTGGGGACAACTGGCAGAAGAAGTCAACCAATTCGGGCAAGGCGAACCGTCGGAGGGCCCGTCAACAGTTCCGTCCAAGCACGTTAAAGTACTGAGACAGTAACCGCATCCGGAAACTCCTAGGCAGCCGCCGCACTTGGTGACCTCGCTCCAGTAATCTCCCTCGACCGCCGAAACGTAGTCCTGACAAGCCTGACCAGCCGCGAGGTCTACGCAAGTAGACGCCGCGAGCAGTCCCGTGAGGATCACGCTAGCCTTCGACAAGGGTGCCATCGCTGAAGACGGACTTCGGGTAGCGTTTAAAGCTAAACGTAGGTTGGATTGAGTTGTTGCGGGCTGAGGAGGTTCCACCATAACATGGTAAAGGGAGGGGGAGTGTTAGTGCTTCTGACGGGATAACAGCGGGAAGGTGCGATACGGGGTGGCGGTTTGTATCACACTGAAGAGCATCCGAGTTCAAAAACGGAATTTTATCCACAGCAGAAGAAGGGAGAGAGCATTTCAGGGACGGAACGCGAAAGGGAGGGAGCGACCCCGGAGGGGAGTTGGAGCCCATGGGGGCAACTTTTTGCGTGGGATCTTCGGGATACCCGTCACCTGGGGCTATATAAAGACATCACCAAGCCCAATTTTTAAATGTGAGGCAGGATTCGTTCGCCAAGTTGCTAGCACTAGCACCTAGCGTTTAATACGAGAGAGGAGCCCAAGTCCTTCGGTATCAGAGGCTATCTTCCCAATTCGCCGGGAAAGTTCACACAGTCGCAGCACTCACCAATAGAATCAAAGAACGTTGCTCTGATGCTTTTTGCTTGCTTCGGAATTTGATTTTTACTTCGAATTCCCTCAAAAATTGATTTTGCCGGCCGGAGCTGGAGAGCCGGCAGAGGCAGGTACAGTGGCTCCCATCTCAAAAAACTGGATCTCAGAAAACGCACACATATTACGAGGAGGAATATCCCTTCGCTTTATTTATATATACTATGCCGTCTTGTTGAAATCCACGCCGTCCGAACGTTTCTACCTCCAGCTTTGCTAGGGCTGCGCTGATCATCCCTGGGCAGGCAGCAGGATCAACACCAGCAGGCTCGACCGTCTGGTTTTGTGAAGGGATGAAGTTGATTAGTTGCGCTGTTTGGGGCCTGATAGTGGGCTACACCCAGGGATATATCGGTCTCGAGATTGAGGTCGATGGAACAGTTCACTTGCTGCACTTGGATCCATGCTTTGCCGAGGCTGCCGTGGAAGAAGCCGTCGATGTTTTTGTGTCTTCTGAGGAGTTTGGGTTGCAGAAGGTTGAAGAGGGCTCCTGTCCTATGGAGAGACCAAATTGTGTCCGGAACGAAGTGCTCTCTGCGGCCTTGAAAGCACACGAGGCTAATCTGTCCGCTTGTGGGGTGGGCAGTGACAGGGCAAAGTCTGTGCCGGCAGCCGTTGCCATTGCGGCCATTAATGCCGACTTCTGCACGACTATCATAATGCGACACGGCGAGGTTCTGGAGAGCGCAGTGCCCGCGGGGCCGCTACCGCCTACCGGAGATTTGTGGAAAAACGAGAAGCGGGCGACGCAGGCGGCGGTCATGAGGTATGTGGGGTCGGGGGTGGGGTTGGGAGGCTGTTTTCTTGGAGACCCTAACCCGCTAAACCTTTATTAGGTATGGACAGGATTTTGTAAGGTCCTTGTCTGCGCAGGAGCGAGTTCTGGTGGAGCTTCTGCGGCATGAGATGCGTGCCCTTCCGGAGTCGCAGAATGGGGATTGGTGGCCCTGCGTGGCTACGACGGTTCGAAATATAGTCCTTGAATTCGATCCTCGTTATTGGCGCCGTTGGGTCTTCCTCCACGGGATTATGGATGCGACGAATACCATCAAGCTGCCCGTCCGCGACCTCTTCAACGCC
Organism: Triparma strigata; assembly: GCA_030267945.1. Lineage (NCBI taxonomy): Eukaryota > Bolidophyceae > Parmales > Triparmaceae > Triparma > Triparma strigata. The sequence goes on along the minus strand of BRXY01000343.1, from coordinate 50,834 downwards.
ACGCCAGACATCGATGAGGTCACGGAGGCGGGGGGGATGCTGCAGAAGCAGTATGCTGACATTGTTAGCGCTGTGAATTCGCGGCCTGAAAATCATCGCTATGAGGTGCTGGCTAGAGAGGATAGCTTTCAACCAGGCGCCCCAGTGGTATTCAAGGCGAGCAAATTGAGCTCAGATCAGACTTATAGCGCTTCCAGCTTGGGTTACGCATATCTGCTGCTAATGTTCGAGGGGTTGCTGAACCAACGCGATTTTCGTGTAGAAGATAGGTGAGGAGACGAGGGGGGTCACAGCGACGAGTGCGAACAGGTTTCCAACTTCCTCCCATCACCTCGCTCGCTGCAGTGACGTGATTGTCGAGTTTGGGGCCGGCACTGGCCTTTTTCCGAAGCTCCTTCGCAGCAACCTCGGGTTCTCGAAGGACTATGTGGCCTGGGACTTGGGCGTCTTCAGCAACATGCAGGCGTTTCACTTGCGAAGCGCAGGATACGATGTAGTAAGAGACAGTGACGAGTGGCGGCAGGCAAATGCATTTAAACCAAGTGTTTCTCCTACCTTATGCGTGACCAAAGCAGAAGATGTAATGGCAGTTGCTGCTCATACCGGTGGCGGGGGCAACCAGCTTAAAAAGGTTTTTATCGCAACTTGGTCCCTGTCAGAAGCTCCTTTAGGCGTTCGTTCAATGGTGGAAAAGAGCATTATCGACGGGTCCTTTACTCACGTTTTCATAGCTTATCAAAAGAAATTTTTTGATGGCTTCGGGAGCGGGTCGTTCGTGGACAATACGCTATTCTTCGGTGATCTCTCAGCTAGGCTTGAAGCTGCCTTGGGGATGAGTTTCCACCAGATTGAACTCGAAGGCGGGCTAAACGTCCTGTTGGTAGGTGAAGCTGAAATAGAAAAGAGAAATTAACCAAGCAGTTCTCAATGCAAATGCTTTCTATCTAAAAAACAGAACCACGTTTTGGTTCTCTTGTATTATGTATTCAAGCGCTATCCTTGCTAAACAGAACCACGAAGCAAGCGGATTTGGCCTGCGCCTTCATCTTCGTCTCCTGCGGCTTCACTGTTCCTTGCAAAGATGATAACTAAAGCGATCATGCATCCTGAAACGACGACGAAAAAGCCCCAGTGCAGGGCGGACACCCCGTGATTGTTTTCATTTACTTTTTCGATGGCTTTCTGCACCGAAGACTTTCTGCTGCTAATGCGTCTGCTTATTTGTGCCTCCGGTTGTGGCGCTACCTTTACTCCGAAGGGAGAGGTGAACATTGATTTATTTCTCTCTATATCCGAGCTTGCGTTGTTCTTTTCTGAGTTCGAGGTTGCACTGGGGCCATTGCTTTGGGTACCGCCACCAGATTGGACGGAAACATCCGGTGTCGGGGTGGAGGTTTGGTCCAAAGCAAAAACCACCTTATATCGATATTTAGGTCCGTACAAGCTAACGACGTCTCCTTGTTTCGCTCTCCACTTGTTCATGTCGTCCTTGAAACAGGTTTCTAAGTTAAGCGTTATTTTGTTAGGGCATCTCATCGCTCTGAACGCCACTCGGCCATTTGGGAAATCTGGAGACGGCACGTCAACTGTTACTTCAAGAAGCTCCCTGCTAACCAGGGCATCCATAACGCCGGTGAAGGGGTTTCGTCCCAGTCTGCATCCGTATGAGTCCGTGGGAATTATCAGTGTCTTTGGGGCCGTATTGCTTTGATCACTCTGAAACGAAATTTTGTGGTGAGAAAAGAAGTTCGCAGGAGCGTTAAAGTAGTGTCGACGCGGACAGAACGATGCATATTCGGCGCATCAGTAACCTTCCTTGTTTGGAAAGCCCCCAGGGGTCAACTATTTGGTCTGACTCACCGCTCGGTCCTGAACAGGGACAAGCTGCCATTTTTTCACCTTGCCGATTACCTCGGCATCTTCTTCGGCGTCGTCTTTTGCCAGTTCTTCCGCCAAATGGTCTTCCGATACCTCGTCTCCGGACATATTTTTTATTCAAATCGTCAGGCCCAATATTTTTGGGGTGATAAATGCCGGATGCACCTGGCTGAAAGAGATGGCTTAACAGCAGGCAGGTAAAACACACTGGACAAATTGCATTTTGACGGAGTCCCTCAATCTGAGCGATGCAGGCGAATAAGATGTCGAAGGTTCATGCCGCCGGCAAATTGCCTGATTCGCCAGACCTAGGATCGTAAGTTTCGAACTCGTCCATGCCGGAGAGAGGACAATTTTTTCACTAGCCCCGTCCTTCGCTTCTCTCTCTAACTCTTTCTTCAAAACCCCTCTTGACGCGGCCACGCACAGGGCTGAAAAGGTAAAGAACCCTTCTCTTATCCCCATGAGGTCGTCTCAGAGTTCGGGTTTTATTACGACTGGCTCAAGTGGATTGGGAGGGATGAGAAATGACTACGCTTTTCAACCCGTGGACGAATCAAGGTGAGATTCAATTTCCTGGTGAAATATGTATGTAGGCTCGAATTGCGCGGGACGTGCACATGTGCGTGTGTTTAAGCCACCGCTTCTGCCGAATTCGTTGCTCCCCTTAACCACTCAACTAACAACCTACAACTATTCTTGAACCGGAACCCGCAGACTCCTTCTGCAGGCGCCTACGGTCTCCATCGCCCGCACGGCAGTGATAAAGGAGCGGCCAAAGGACGTCATCTTACACACCCTGAAGCTAGAATATAGAGGGTGGATTTGGTACGTTCCGATCCGGCGGACAGCTCTTAGAAACGTATATAATGCCCTGGCTTCTACGGAGTACAAGGCCAGGGGCAAGAAGTTCAAGATCTCCGCCCCGAAGATGAGCGGCGGTAGCTCGAAGAAACTCAACAAAGTAAGCAACAGGGAACAGAGTGTGGTAGAGTCATTCGGAGGGGGGAATGATGAGCAAATGTCCATGAGAAGCCAGGGTTACGGGGGACGTTTTGGAGGTCGTTCAGGTCATTCGACATCCTTGTCCATCAACGAGAAGACGAATCGGCCTTTTGTGCACCGCTTTGAGAGGTACCGCAAGATCCTAAGCAGAAAAATGTATAGAGTCGACGAAGATTCCATTAAGTATCAGAAGGAAGTCATCGTTTCCTACTTTCAGGACGTTCTCGAGGACGTCGAGCTGAGGAATCATCCGGACTTGCTAGAAATGCTAGAGCTCTCGCCAAAGAGTTTCGACCTTAACATGGGACCTTCGTTTAAGGAAGGTTACTTAAAGGCTAGGTGCAGCGCGGACACTCAGGACCGTCTTTTCAAGACTGATGCGGACCGGGCTCTCTGTGGGAACTACTGCGGCGAGGCTGGAGGCCTCAACTGTTGCTGCTGTGTCTGCTTCTGCTTCCGAAAGAAAGCCACCATCAAGAGACGGAGTCGCGTCTGGGGCATAATCAAGAATAGCTGCATCTCTTTCTACAACGATAGGAGCTGTAAGAAGCTCCTCGATGTGGTCATGTTCCAGCCCTCAACTGTCGTTTCCGACCAGCTTGTTTCCACGGGATCCAAGAACGGAGTAGTGATCGTAGACACGGCTTGGATGGCGGAAATAAAACTCGATTCGAACGTAACACAGAAGCAATGGGTTGCCGTCGTCAAGTCCGCCATAGTCCGTAGCCCGTGGGTTGAGCGCGACAGGTTCAAATACACTCCCCGTTACTCGGGTAGTTTGCTCACACACGGAAGTATGAGCAGCCTCGCGCAGTGGTTCATTACCCCGGAGGACCTTTGGGTCAGCATACATGACAGCCTGCTTAGTGCAAAGGAAGAGGTCTTCTTGGCCGGATGGTGGATCTCGCCTGAAATATACCTGAAGCGCCCAGGTTCCAAGTACCCTGATAGCCGCCTCGATAAAGTCATTGAAAAAATCGCTGCCCGTGGTGTCAAGGTTTACATTTTACAGTTCAAGGAGCCAAAGGTCATGCCTATGGACTCCAACTGGACGCGAGAGTGTTTTCTATCCAAGAACCCGGTCGGAAAGAAGAATATCCAGTACTTGCGTCACGGCGATATGTCCTTCCCTTACATGTGGAGCCATCACGAGAAGTTGGTCGTCATTGACCAGGACATAGCGTTCGTCGGAGGCGTCGATTTGTCCCTTGGAAGGTGGGACTCTCCAGAGTACAGGCTAAGAGACGATGGACCCCCTGAGAAACAACTCTGGAGAGGGAAAGACTACCAGAATCCTCGTCTCAAGGACTATGTTGATGTCAAGCATGCTTTCGAAGAAAACCCTGTCACCGGTGCTCATCGTGATTCTACTCCGCGGATGCCTCGAAGAGATATCCACATGAGAGTCTTTGGCCAAACGGCTCTGGACATCAGCTGGCACTTTGTGCAGCGATGGAACTATGTCCGGTACGTTAGCAATAACAAAAAGCACGTCGACCCTTTACTTGTGTCTGGTGCTGGAGCTGCGGAAATGGTTGAAAATGACCACCCAACATCAATAGATAAACGAAGTGAAGGAATTGAAGCTGAGGATTCGTTTCAAAATCTCGGGACTGACGTAGTCCCGGGGTCACCTTTTTCACAATCGACTCTTACCAGCAAAACAGGCCAAGGCCAAGGCAGGTTCCAAAAATTCACCAAAAGTGTTTTCGGCATGAATAGCAACACCTCAGACGTTCTTGATGAAAATGTTGCCAACGTAGATGGCAGAGAGGCTCAGAGCCAACGAAGGGGGTCCGTCAGTATTATTTTGGAAACAAAACCAGGCACAGAAGCCGCCGCTGCTGCAAGCGCAGCTAAGCGCAGGCCGTCGATTATGGCAACCGCTCTAAGGCGCTTATCGATCTCGACTCCCTCTACGAGAGAGAAAGATGAAGGCTATACCATCGAGCAGGACGGCCTTGCGAAGCCTGAATCAGTCTCGGATGAGCAGTGGAACAGCATGTCAACAACAAAGCGAAGGTCCTCTATTATGAGCTCGACAATTGAGCTAAATGGACAACGAGTAAAAGTGGAAGATCTCCAAAAGCCCGAAGAGCGGGTGGTAATCCCGTTCAAGTTCGACGACGACGATCTGGCGGCTAACACTTCGCGAACTAGAATGGTCAACGCGGTTGGTGACGGCATCGTCCACTCCGGAGTTGCGAGCCTCAATGGTGTCACTCAGCAAGACGCGGCCTTTCTGCCGAGCTTAGAGGCGCCGGTGAATTTAGTGAAAGTCAGGAAGAAGAGTGTTTTACACAGGATCAGCATCCATGGCCAGGCTATTGACAAGAAGAAGCACAGCACATTAATGAGAGGGTTAAGAAAGTCTAAAAATACAAGGATGGATAACATTGAAGAAGAAAGCATGAACGAAGGAAGGGAGGATATGGAGGCCTCTGCGGAAGAAGTGGAGGGCGACAACGACGAAGATGCCAGCGACGAAGATACGGAAAATGACGACTACAATATGCTACTTGGAAATGACTACAAGCCGATGTCGACGTGCACTGGTGCGATTTACCCTGTTCGTTGCCACGTGTTAAGGAGCTTGGGGAGATGGAGCGCGGGGCTGTTGGAAACAGAGAAGGGCATCGCCGACGCCTACAAGCACTTCATTGAAAATGCTCAACATACCATCTATATTGAAAATCAATTTTTCGTGAGCGGTATGAGAGGCAACGGGAGGGTCAGCAACACCCTTGCGCAGAGCCTGTATAGCAGAATCATGAAGGCCGCAGTCAACAAGAGCAAGTTTAGAGTACTCGTTCTGATCCCTCTCCTCCCAGCGATGGAGGGGCCCGTGAAAGGTGGGCCCTTGAGCAGCATCGCTGGGGTCATGTACTGGCAATTTCGGAGCATTTGCAGGGGAGGGGGTAGCCTGCTCGAGAAGTTGGAGGAGGGAGGCGTCGATCCTTCGCAATACATCAAGTTCGTCGGCCTTCGGACCCACGAAAAAATGGCCACGGGCTGGCAGACGGAGATGGTGTACATCCACAGTAAGCTCATGATCGTTGATGACAGAGTGACCATCATTGGGAGCGCCAACTTCAACGACAGGAGCTTGCTCGGGCACAAGGACTCCGAGATTTGCGTCTTGACGGAGGACACGCAGATGGTCGACTCTGTCATGGGAGGTCAGGCTTACAAGGCCGGCAAGTTTAGCAAGTCGCTCAGGATGAAAGCCTGGTCGGAATTTTGCGGCCTCGACGTTGAGGATAAGGAAGCCATGAAGGTATTAGAAGATCCGTCTTGTGACGAGTGCTGGGAGTATCTGACCAAGCTCGCTGCGGACAACACTGACAGGTATGAAAAGGTCTTCAAAGACTTGGTGCCCTCAAACAGGATTAGGAGGGGTGAAGATTTACACGGCACTGGCACTTCTTCGGGGACCATTAAAGACGTGCCCACGATGATCAAGAAGCGGATGAGCGTGTCAGCGGCTGTCGTAGGCGTCGACGGAGAAGGAGATCATCATCCAGACTCATCTCACGGTCCTGCCGTAACTAATTTAAGGTCAAGCCTGACCATGAAGAAGGGGCAGTCACAATTCAAGCTAAGTGAATCGGAAATGGAAGGTCTCAAAATACTCACTCAGCAGAGCATAAACTCCGGCGGGGCAGGGTCATCAATGAGGAAAAGCACTCACGGTCAGGACCAGGCGAAGAAGGCAGTCGGTTTGTTGAAAAGCGTGCAGGGTCTTCTGGTGGAGTGGCCTTTGGACTTCATGTCCGAAGAATTCAAGAACTTGCATCCGACGGCGTTGCCTGGAGAGATATTTAAGTAAATACTGTTCAAAATCTAAACATATTTGCCGAAAAACAAGTTTACTTTTTCCTTCTCTTCTTCTTTTTCTTTGAGGAAATTTCTTTGTCTGTTTGGCCCTGGTTATCATTTTCAAGCCTTGATATCATTTCCTTTCTGCTCTCTTTAAGTGTTGACATGTTCTTTCGTCGCTCCATCAAGGCGACTCGCTCGGCGCGTTTCACCTTGAAATCCTCAAGTAGGGAGGGAACTTCGTCATTCGAGGAGAATGTCACTTCCTCCGCACCCTTCCCATTCACCTTGCAAAAATGCGACAGTATGACGCAAGCGGAGACAGCGTCTAGGTCCACCGTGACAGGTCTGTTGCTGCCCGAGGACGAGGATATCAGCGCTGCCGCCTCGCTGCTGCTGTAGCGCTCGTCGAACAGATACAGCCTCACAGCGGGAGCGAAGGCACCGGCGGCGTCGAACGTTCCGCCGAACTGCGACGAGCATAACAACGAACATTAAGATTGATATTAACGGGTTAAAATAGCGTTGCGAATAATAGCCAACTTGTAGTATACTTATACCGGCGCTACCGGCGCAGCCAAAGTGAGCAACGAGACAGTGCCTCACCTCCCTGCACAAGCTTCTTTTAAGGTCGACCTCGCAGTATTGCCGAACAATTCGGCTCTGCTTTGACTCGCCGCCGTCTTTAAAGAGGGGTAGTCCTACCACTACGGTTTTGACGCTCAGCAGCCGAGCGTACTTCACTATTTGGGCCGTAAGGGGGGAGTCTATTTTCATCGGAAGGATTGGGGTTGGTTGTGAAGGGTTCGGGGAGGGATCCGTGTCGATTTCAGCCAACGCCTCGGCTATTACAGCGTCTAACTCCAAGAGAGGGTTCTCGTCGCCAACTTTCTTCTCTTCATCATCATCAATGTTCTCATATTCAGCTGTCGAATTATGCCGGATTATACCAACGTCATCAAATCCAATTCCTCGGCTAGTGAAGGCGATTCCCGAGCGCAGGAGCCCGTGGTCAACACAAAGCATCGGGTATTCAATGGGAGCGGCGACGTCCTGTGCGACAGGCAGGCTCTGTGGCAGGCTATGCGGCTCATCAGGCTGAGGGCTTGATGTCGAATGCAGGACACAAGTCCTATATGAAGGCAGAGGCGTAATTTGAAAGGTTGATGACCCATCGAGCGTCAGCATGATGAAAAGGAAAATCAACGCGCCATTTTTCATGGCGTAGAGGTGGCGTTTAATATTCCAGGCTTTTTCTCTTTTACCTGCCAAAACCCAACACCCGCATCTGCAAGCTGTCTGCACGCACGTTGTGAAGATCGCCGCTTAGAAGACACCAAGAATGGACTACGGTGAGTGATGGTGCCCAGCCCCGTGGCCATCCCTTTCGAGAGTGCCCGCTTCACCCTTAACAGACTGGTCAAGCCGCTAACCCTAACTTACCCCGACCACACAAACCTCCCTCCCCCTCTACCTTCGCCACAGGAATGATGAGCATGTCGCTCTCCGGCGACGGTTCTTCCAGTCCGCACTCCCCTGGCTCCATGGGCTCTCCGACTGCCGCGTACAACCAGAGTAGGCGCAAGATTGCGAACAAGGAGACTGCGGCGATCCTGAAGGCTCGCTACCTTGAGAGGGACGCGGTGAAGCAGAAGATGCTGGACTCCCAGGCGAAGCTCAGGCAGCGGAAGATTAAGAACAAAATGGAGAAGACGGCGCAGGCCATCGCGAAGACTCAGAGGTCGCCCTTCCTCGTCGACCTGCTTGCGGAGAACGAGAAGATAGATGAGGAGAACCGCGTAAGGTTGGCGGAGCAGGCCCGCAGGGAGAAGGTCTTCCTGAGGCGCAAGGAGGAGGCCAAGAATGCCATCATCCTGAAGGCCCTGCAGGAGGCGTCCGACCTCGACGCCTTGAGGAAGGAGAAGAGGATAATAATGGAGGAGGAGAGGAGGCTCAAGGCGTTGCTGGACATAGAGAAGACCAAGGCCCACAGGAAGGCGGACAGACAGGCCGCGGCCAGGGCTGAGAGGCAGAGGAAGTCCGCCAAGGCCGAGTACAGAAGGGCGGCGAACAAGGACATGCTTGATGACCACATGAGGAGGGAGCATGAATTACTCATGGTCAAGCACGAGGTGCGACCGAAGGATGACAAGGATTTTGAAGTTTAATATGTGTGTGTGTGTGTGTGTGTGTTTAATAGATTGATTGTTATATAAAGCTGACTGTGCGTATTATTTATTATTTGTTTTGTCATGGGCCATCACAGCCGTAAAGGAAACCTCGGGAGACGAGGTCCTTCAAGAGGGCACGAGGAAGATCGGGGAGAAGGTGCTCAAAATGGCTCTGCGTAAGGCACCTATTGTCGCAAATTATCCGTGATACTCTGGTACTAATGCCGGGGAAGTGATTTCCGTCAATGAATAGGTCGCCCTTCTCGTTGTAAGCGAACGTTAAGCCCTCGGCCTGGAACAGCATTCCCCTCCCGGCGTCAAGGATTGACGATACGGCCGCTTCTGGGTCGCCCCACAGTCCCTGTTCTTCTCCAGCCGGCTGCGGGTAGTCCATATGGAATCGCTGTCGAAATGTTGAAATATTTGTGAACGCGGAAATGTCAAAAGCGGGAGCGAGGGGCAGAATATGGGACACCACGGAGCTCTCACCTTTGACTCGGTGACGTGCTTTCCAAACCATTCGTCCCACTCGACGCCATTTATCGCGTCAAGTAGAATTCTCTTGCAAACCTCGCTCGAGGACCTTGTGAGCAGCCCTCTAGAGGCGTTCTCTAGAAGATCGTCAGGGTTCGATTCGCTGTAACGCTCGTCGCTGCTTGAACCACTCCTCACTCGCTCCCCAATCTCCTCCGCCAATGACGACAGCATTTCCGAAGCGCTGGGAGATCTAAACCCGACGCTCAGCGTCATGCAGTCCGGGGTGGTAGCCGTGCCGCAGTGAGGAATACGGGGGGGGAGGTACAGCATGTCCCCGGGCTTGAGGGTCACACTCACAGTTCGCTTGGGCGAATTCGGAGGCCTTAAAATTCTCACGTCGTGCCTGCGACGTGCGTAGCGACCGACAAGCGCAGCGACCGGTAAGTGCAGCGAGTCACGCAAATATTGATGTTGACGAGTTAGAATTGGGTGACTAGAGCTGCTAAGCTACAAGCACAGTAAAATCTAAACAAAAAAGGCAATCCAAGCAGCTTCTTACCTGCTGTCTAGTCTATCAATCTCCTCGTTTTCGCTCAGAAAATCTAGCTCGACCGTCCAATTTCTCTCCCCTGATACTTGCACCAGGAACACGTCATAGCTATCGACGTGAAAACCGATTCCTCCATCCTCACCAGCGAGGGAGATCTGCCCGTCATCCCTCCGCCAATTTGGAAAGAAATTGAAGTTCGCGTCCATCCAGTCGGCGACATGAGGGAGAAAGCGGTCAACGTCGTTCACCACCAGGCTGTGAGGGATTGTCGGGGGCGGCCGGAGTTCTTCTGGGGCAAACGGACCCAGCTCCAGCGCCCAGTGGTCCTCTGAAGGGTCGTGAGTTATCATCCTGAGCCAAGGAATTTGTTTTTGGTTGGCGAGTTAGTTGAGAGGAGGAGTAAAGCGGAGTGAAGCCGAGCAACGAGTCGTAGGATGGAATGTGCTCGACTCTCGGACTCGAGGAGAGTTCTGCACCTTTTCCTCTTACCTAACCTCGCAATCTTCGTCAGCAGCCAAGTCATACACATCCTCCTTCGTTGGCCAGCTTGACGAACCAGCTATGGCTGGATCATCTGGGCTCTCTCGGAATGAGTTCTTCAGAAGTACTGGAGACTCGTTCCAGTGGGAGGAAATGAAGATAGGGGCGAACGTGAGCCAGTTGTTGTTGACATCGATGGTATCCAAGGGCTCGTTGCCGTTACTGTTGCTGTTACTGTTGCTGTTGCTTTTTAGGGCTTGGAAAGTTGGCTGTGGCAGAGGGCGGATAGCTGGTAGCGTGAGTTGACGGATGGGTTGGAAGGGTTGGGATGATTGGGCGTGCAGGAGAATGAGGAGGAGGAGCGAGAGCAATTTCGGTAACCCCATTGTCCTCCTGAGGAAAAACCGTCACCAAGCCTCCCAGCGCGTCCCTGTCGAGCTATAAGCGCTTTTAAGCTTGTGATATTATATATTTCTAGCGTTAATTGGTAGTTTTCTGCGTGATCAATGGTCGTGATCAATGGTCGAGTGATTTTACTCAAGTGTGTTTTGCTTCCCCGTCGATCCCAGTCATATGCAACACGCGTGATCACACGCCGTCTTTAGCAGCGATGTCAGACAACACTCCTTCACCGCCTGCCTCGCCTACCTTCAGTCTATCGTCCGACTCTGGCGATGACGAGCCTTCCATGGAGCCTCCCGTGGAGCCTCCCATGGAGCCTCCTCCCATTTTGCCTAAAAATACGGCCGTGCAAGAGGAGCCTGCTCTTTCACCGCAGAATTCTCCGCAGAAGGACGACGCTGAGCCGGTCGATGAGTGGCTAGCGTACAAGAACGACGATGGGAAGATGTACTTCTACAACGAGAAGACTGAGGAGAACGTGTGGGAGCTCCCAAAGGGGGTGGACAGGTACATTGATATGGAGGACGAAAGGGTAGTGGTTTTAGGGGCGGGGGAGCAACAGAGCGTTGGGGTGGAGGCAATAACGACTACGGGGGCGAGGACAGAGATGAAGACCGAGACAGAGACAGCAACAGAGACACGGAAAAGGGAAACCACAACAACGACGCCTGCCCCTTCTGTGAACCCCTTGACCGCTGCCATGGAGTTCCTTGAGGAGAAGGACGCCGTGCTGGAGCCGAACTGCATGAAGCATGTAGCGATCGCCAGGGAGAACGGTGCGAATCAGGAGGAGCTCTTGAAGGCCCTCGTCAAGGGTTACGTCAATGTGCCTGGTGAAATTGGCATCATGGCGTCCTGGTTGAGGGAGCTCGAGGGAGACACGGAGGCGCACAGGAAGACCGTAAAGGACTCCGTCACCGGGAGCATAGAGGCGTGTCTGAAGGAAAATTTTACCGAGGAGGTGGCGCAGCAGATACTGGACATGGAGGGGAGCGAGTTGGGTTGGGTGGGAGAGATGCTCAAGAACGAGGACTGGATGAGAATGCTCATTCGACTGCAGAAGAATAACAAGGACTCTGCATTGCTTACGTACTTCCTGACTCAAATATCGAAGCTCGGACACCACCACTTGTTGCTCAACCAGACGGACAACTTCCTGGTGTTCAACAACATGCTTGAGCACATGCTCTTGAAGCTGACAAATGCCACTACGGTGGCTGAAGGGGACGAAACCCTTGGCACCTTGCGCAAGATTTGCCTGTCGATGCCTCACGTGTTTTGGTACTCCAAAGCCCAGCTCAAGGCGTTGCTGCAGAACGAGGCGACGCCGGAGGCTGCCAGGGAAAAGTTTCAGACGCTCTACGATGAACTTAATTTGGCTGCGCAGACTGGGGACATTGACTTGGGTGAAGGGGGGGCGGGGGAAGGGGGGGTGGGGGTTGAGAAACGTAGGCGAGGTGAGTGTAGAGGAGAGGAGAGGAGAGGTTTAGAAAGGGGAGTTGGGGCTAAGGGCGAGTTAGAATTGAGTACTGACATTCTAATTCGATTTTTTGTATGTGCAGCAACGGAAATGTCTCTGTTCTTGTCCGATCTGCAACAGGAAGCGCGTAAACGGCGGAAGAGCGAATATGACAGCGAGCTTCCTAAGCTGCTGCACGAGGTTGTTCGGCGACGGGCCCTCAGGATTTCTCAGGATGAAAACACCTTCTGCCGACTTGAGTCCATCGTGGGGGGTGGGGAGGGGGGGAAAGAGAATAATGTCAGGAGGGCCAGGAGCGAGCCAGTGGCGACGATGGCGTTCTTCGAGTGCATCTTCTCTCCCGGGGGGGGAGGGCATGCAGGGGCGGCGGGGCCAGGGGGCAGACGGCTGTTCAAGAGTGCTGTGGCCTATTTAGAGAAAGTGTGCGAGTGCGAGGAGGGCGGGTTGGGGGAGGCAGCGGTGGCTTGCGAGAAGCTGGAGAGCGTCGTGAAGTTCACCCCGAGGGTCGAGGGGGAGGGGGCAGAGGCCGACATTGTAAAGGCCGCGAGGAAGAGCTGGGCGGCAGGGGTTGGGATCATCATATGGGGCAAGTTGTTCGTTAGTAATCCCGACTTTCCAGAGAGTGCTGGTTATCCCACGTTCGTCCCGGGCCTGCTACAGCTGACGAGGCTCGTGGCACAAAGCTGGCCAGAGGAGTGCGCGCCGGCCTGCCTCAATCTTGTTTCGTGCGTGTTCTTACAGAACCCGACTCTGGGCGGCGGCAAGGACGGCGCCACGGGCTGCACGGAGAAACAAAATCGCGGGATCAAGGAGCAGTGCCTGAGGTTGCTGCTGTTTCTGATGCCCTGGGGTTGGACGCTAGTTCTACGATTTCTGACCCAAGAGAGTTTGAAGGGCAGCGATGGCGGTGGGGGGAGCAATTTAGACGAGAGCCTGATCCGCTATTTTTTCGAGAAGTTCGTGGGGGCTTACGGCGGCGGAGGGGGCGAAGGCTTCGACGCTGGTTTCATCGCCGCGCTGAAAAAGCTCTTGAGGACGGAGGGAGTCAACACAGCCTTGGGGAGGGGAGTGGCAGCGGCTACGAAGGCCAAGTTGAAGACCTTGCTGAACGCTAAATAGTTTGAATAAGAACCTTTTAATAATCGAAATAAGCTAAAAGGGGGTTCGGGGCAGGAGGCTACTTTTTACGAGCGCGGAGGGTGTTCGCGGACGTTCACAGCGGTAGAAAACGAGGATGAAGATCGAATATCGTTTCCCAGAGAAATATCCTACCTCAAGACAGGGGTATCTTAGTGGTCAATTTTGGTCATATTATTCACCCTGAGGCCTCTGAAAGACAAAAACTTTTGTAAAACCTCCGAAAAAAGTCCAACAGAGCCGATTTTTAAAATAAAAATCAGTGATTGAAAGCTTTATTAACCACAAAAGGACCACATTTAGATTTTGAGTATACTTTAAGACGGTATGAGAACACTTTTGGGACGATTTGGAATTTATTAAGATCAAAATTTTGAATATATCCATAACGCTAATTCAATGGCAAATTATTCCTCTTAGACACCTTGAAGTGAATAATATGACCAAAACTCTCCCATAAAACGTTTCAGTCCAAAGTTACGATTTTTGTCAATTTTCAAGAGATTTGTAGATTGTTGACTTGCAACGCACAGAACTTCCTTTCACCCTTTCCGTTGACCCCGCTATTCTTTACTCAACCAGAAAAATCGACCGCGTTGATCAAAACCGATGCGCTGGGCATTCGCATTCGTAATGATGATGACTTCACTTCGTGTTGCTCGGCCTCTCTTCCTTCCCTCTCACCTGTGTGCCCGTCGTGCCGTGGGTGTTAAATCTCGAATATCCCTGGCGTCGTCCTCTTCCTCATCTTCCTCCTCCGAGCCGTCCGCCGACGTTGCCTCCACGCCTTACGCCACAGAATACCACGCCCCTGTGATGATCAAGGAAATAATCGAGCAGCTAGATCGACTGGCGAGTTCGGAGGCCCCTCTAACCCGCGTTGTTGACCTCACGTGCGGTGGCGGAGGGCACTCGGAGGCCTTCTTGGCGTACCTTCAAAACGCTGGCCTTGACGGGGTTGAAGTTATCGGTGTAGATCGTGATTCCGACAGCAAAGAGGAGGTGAGAACAACTAATTCAAGCTACTACTGTGAAGGATCTACTAAAACCCCGACCCCTCCTCGCCGCCTCCAATCTCCACACAAAGGCATCGCAGCGCCTGAAGACCTTCCCCAACTTTCGTCACTGCCTGAAAAACTTTGGTGACTTGACCCCTGAGGACCTGGGTGGCGAAGTTGATTTCGTGCTCGGTGATTTGGGCGTGAGTAGCCACCAGATCGACGACCCCGCCCGGGGCTTCAGGTACGGCGGCAACGTTGAAGGGGGGGTCGCGGGGCCTTTGGACATGAGGATGGGGAAGAGCGGCATCTCTGCTGCCGATGTTATAAATGACTACCCTGAGGAGGCGCTGTTGAAGATTTTGGTGGATTACGGGGGTGAGAAGTACATGTCGGCGAAACGGATTGTGGCCGAGATTGTGCGCAGCCGTCCGATGACACGAACTGATGAGTTGGCCGCTGCGATTGAGAGGGTTACACCGAAATGGAGTAAGGTGAGTGCCGAGTGAAGCGAAGTTGATGCGTAAGTAAGTAGCAAGAACCAACTGAGAACCAATACTAACTCGTCGCGAGCAGAATAGTCCAAGGAAGGGCGCTCTCAAGACCAAGGCAAGGGTATTTCAAGCTGTAAGAGGTAAAGTAAAATTAGAAAGGCATTGACAAGATTTCATCTGGAAGATTTATCTAATCCCTTCACCTCCACCTCAAAGTCGCCGTGAACGATGAGATGGGATCGCTCAACAGGTTGTTTGAAAAGGTCCTCCCATCGATAGTTAGAAAGAACGGAGTTTGCTGCATTCTGACGTACCAAAGCGACGAAGACGCAATCGTTAAGGCCGCTTTCAAATCCCACCATGATGTAGATGGAAAAATTAGAGTCGTGAAAGATAGAGAGATTGGAAGAGACCTTTACGGAAACAGGGTCGGACCTGGGGAAAAGATATGGGACGTCATTAGCAAGGGCAAGAAGGCGAGTGCGGATGAAATGAAGAAGAACAATCGGGCGAGGAGTGCGCGCCTGAGAGTGGCAGAACGAGCATAACTTTTTGGTGAACAAATTTCATTTGTTATATTTATCTATTATGGTACTTATTTTATTTCGAACGAAGCCGACCGAAGACTGACTTTATCGATTTTATTAGCATGCTGAAAATTGTGTGTGTCTGCTGTGACGAGCGAAGCAAAACCAGGAGCGAAGCGACGAGTTAGAATGAAAAGTAGTAGCGATGGTAGGCGATGAGCGTCGTTTTAGTAGAGATGGTGGCCGACTTGTCCTCGCACGTTCTCACCTCTTCCTCCTCAAAGTGCACCCCCGACCAACAACCGCGCTGATTTTTCCTAGCCTCCTCCTGTGGTTTCGCAGCAAGCCAAGAAAGTGAAGCCGGCGTTCGTTAGAATTGTGTCGGAAACGGGAATCGACGTTTCGTCCTTCTCACCTCCAAATCATTCAAAGTTCTCATCCTCCTCACGTCGTTCTGCAAGACTCCCACCTCCTTACTACCGTCCAAGTTCATCTCGTAATTAACCCCGTCGATTATAGGATGGGAATCCAATCCGGCAGCCTCAGGAATGGCCCTGCCGTATTTTACCAGTGACTCCGCCAAGTCCTGAGAGGAGCGAAGCGACGAGTTAGAATAAAGTAGCTGTAGCGGTAGCGGTAGCGGTAGCGGTGATGGTGGGCGGATGTCAAGCGGTATAGATGGCGTGCATGACGCTCCTTTCCTCACCTTCCTCTTCAGGTAAGGGAATTCGAAAGGTCTCCAGTAAACGTCCCCCACGGCGGCCTGCTTCTCAGGCTCCTTCGACGATATCCTCCTGCTGACGAGCTGCACTGCAACGCTCGGCTTTGCTGCTACGAACTGACGGAGCCAGCTGCGACGATGACAGTGAAGAGTGAGTTCTCGACGACGAGTGAAGCATTCACAGGCTTCAACCTCTTCAATTCGGCTTCTCACCTATCATCAAGAGGCCTCAACCCCACATCCTGCGGCCACGACACGTTCCTCAGCTCCACCACAACAGGCTGCTCCCTCCCCCTAAAAATGTCAAAAACTCCCCTCACATCAAAAAGCGGAAACCTCTCCAACGGAGACTGCGCAACCATGTGAAACGCAATAGGAGCGTTCGTAGAGTCATCGCTCAACTTGGAATCTCTTAGAGATATTAGCCTACCTCTCAGCTTTTGACGGTTATAAAAATCGTAAGATGGGATACGGGATATAGAAGTAGGACGGTAGAAAGGTGGTGTCCGACGTAAAGCGTATACGACGAGACCTGTTATCGTTAATGTTACTGCTCCTCTATATATTTGTATGTGTTCATTTATTGCATCTGAGACCCACGAGGAGACGGCCTCTACGTTATTATTAGCGTTATTAGCGTTATTAGGACGTGTAGCTTGAAGTGCTACACTTGTGTGTGGCGTTTCTTTCGATGTTTTCTGAAACGAATCGTCTTGAGGCGGAACGTTCATCGTACAAACATATAATGACATATAATATACGTTTTCCAGCCGTTTTCCCAGAATACTTTAGAACTTTTAAACTGTCGACGACGTTCTCCATTCCTCAAGGCGCGAACGTCAAGCTGACGTTGTCAAGCGGTGACCAGTAACAATAGATACCTAAAAATGGTCCTAAATTTGCACGTTATAGCGTGTGTATTGTATGCTACAGTGATTAATGCTACATTGATTAATGCTACATTGATTAATGCTGCATTGAATAATACCGCCACAACAACAACTAGCACTCCTCCTGCAATGCTTGCTTCGTCGGGAGCGGCTGTAGTTGCACCACGCTACGTTTTAACAATCGAGCATCCTCGTCAAAACGAGATATTTCTCTTCAGAGCCATGGAGTTCTACTTCAGATTATACCAACACACAGGGGACAGAAAGGTAGAGATAAAAGGCCAACACTTTAAGAGCCTTCAATGGACAATATGCGTCAACATAGACAAAGAAGACAAAGAAGACAAAGAAGACAAAGAAAAACCCTTAGGCTGCCTCTCATTCGTTGATCCTGCCTTATCCTTCGAGGCTCCTTACGAGATCACAGGTTCCTCCAAGAACCTGCTAGTATCGATTAATCTCTTAAACAACGATGGCGTCGTAGTCGCTGAGGCTGAAACTAATATTTTATTGAGGCCTTACGACTCTTCAAGCATCCCTCACGTCACTCCTGCTGATTTGTACCCGAGAGTTGTCCCGCCAGAGAGTGAGGAGGAGAGGGAGAAGTTAGCTTATTTCACCCTCATGTACGGTGACGATTACTTACCAGGTCTCATAACCTTGCACAAGAGTTTGAAGAGGTGAGTGGTTCGTTCGGGCATTTTAACCACTGTTTCGAGGGGGGCCGGGCTGTGTGTGCCCGATCGTTGGATGCTTGTGACGTTAATTCTAATGAAAAGCGGTAACGCACGTTCGTGATTAAGCAGGGTAGGAAGCAAATACCAACTTCACGTCATGATACCGGAGGGGACGTGCGGGGACGTCGAGACTGGGGGAGAAACTCTCAAGGCCATCGAGGATTTGGGGGTCAAAGTCGTGACTGTGGGGGGAGGGGTGCTGGAAATGTTGACGGAGGGAGGGGAGGAGGGGGCGATGGCGCCGCAGCTGGGAGTGGGGCAGTGGCTCAAGCTGGCGCTGTGGAGATTTACAGAGTTCGAGAGGATTGTGTACTTGGACGCCGATACTATAGTGGTTGCGAACGTCGATGAGCTTCTAGAGAGTAGGGGGAGAGGTGTGTTGGACAGGTGAGGGTGTTTGAGGAGTGAGCGAGACTGAGGGAGCGAAGCGACCGAGAACCACGTGAATTTATAACTATGTAACCAGGTGCCCCAATCCACTCTGCCGAAAATTCTCGTCGCTCAGCGACAACGTTAGAACAATCCCTTCTCCCCTCGCTTTCCTATATAATTCTAACTCTTAGCACTCTCGCTTCTCGCTCCTACAGATTCGCTTGCGTCGGAGATTACTTTGCGGGGAGCGTTTTTGTCGTCACACCGTCAATGGAGTTGTACAGGAGGTTGGTGAAGGAGGCAAGGGGTAGAAGGTACCTGTACGGAGAACAGGACTTTTTGAACGACTTCTTTCGCAAAGACGAAGACCGTGTTGTGCTCAGCAGCATGCATTACAACTGCCCGGCCGAGGACTTCGGCTACGAGGATAGGATCGCGATGCCAACAAAGACGTGCAAGATTGTGGAGTTCGCCTCATGCAACAGACAAGCTGGTGCAGGGGTGAGATGGAAGCCGTGGATGATAGACGATTACCTGTTGGTCGAGGGCGCCAAGATTTGCAGAAGGGCACCGACCGAGCAGTTCTGGGAGTTGGTTGGTTTATGGCGTGAAATTTACTATGAATGATAGATAATATATAACAACGACTATCATATAACAACGACGATCATTTTGACTATAAATGTTATTTATGATTCATCCATTATCTATCATCATCTAATCTCTGCGACAGCATTGCCCCACCGCCTCAAATTTGTCCACTTCATGTAGTCGTCTGAATGTAAGCCAGCCTCACTCAATTCCTTTCTGAGCGCAACGTCGTCGTCGTTTGGTTCGTAGGACTTGGAGACGTACGAATTCACGAGGAAAAATTTGTCGAGCTCGTGCAGCACCAGGGCTAGGGGTGGTGGTGGGGAGGAGCAAATATTTTTGGCTGAGGAAATATTTTTGGCTTCTGTCAAGTCCAGAAAGGAATGAATTGAGTGGCAGTAGTTTTTATTTATCTGTTCGAGTTGGGTAAGTTGGGTAAGTTGGAGCCGAGCGAAGCGAGAACCGAGGGAGCAAAGGATTAGGGTTGTCAACGCAAATTATTAGGGAAAAGAAGCTTGGCTCGTTGACGACTGACTGACAACTGACAACTTAAGACGCGAATGCATGTAGGGTAAATGCTCACCTGTATCATCTTCTTCACCCCTGCTCGGATCTCAAACTCCCTTGAATAAAAGTCCGTGAAGTTCGAGACTCGTCCGACCTTGACGTATTTGTTGGAAGAGGGGGAGAAAACCTCTAGATCTGCTTCAGCGACGGCGTACATGTCCATATCGGCGGGGGGGAAGGGGAGCGCCCTGTAAAGAGAAAAGTGAAGGAGCGAAGCGACGAGTGAGTATTACTATAATGTTATCAATGAGGTAGATGAAATAATGCTCTTCTTCTTCTTCTTGATCTTGTTCTTACCTGCCCTTCATGGAGAGGCTCGAGAGCAGAGTCAGCAGCAGGTCTATCGTGCGGTGGTACTCCTTCCGGCTCTCGCCGAGGTTGTTGGCAGTAAGCGAGAGGAGGACCAGGGTAGTATTGAGAGAATTGGGGTCGGGATTGGGTTTGGATTGGGGGGTGGTTGTGCAGAAACGGCAGGGCAAAGTTTTCTCCGCTACCCAACTATTCTTTTGCTGGCGGAGCAGGGGGGGATCCGACGGGGCGAGGGAGAAGCCATTTATCTGGTTCATGTAAGTTGTCACGTACGAGTGGACGGAGTCGTCGGGGTGTGTGATCAGCTGGGTCGCCAGGGGAAGGTGGCTCGACGCAGGTTTTGGGTCGGGGGCGGGGGAGCAGAGGGAGAGACTGAGGGACATCTCGTCGACAACGTTGGGAACCTTCGCAGTCAGGGTAACGAGGTCGACTTTGATGGCGTTGAGCTGCTTGTCGTGTTGCGCTATTTGTTTTGACTGGTTTTTGAGGTCTTGCAGCTTGTCTGGCGGTGGCATGCCTAGTAGGAGGGGGGGAGGGGGGGAATGGACGAGGGATGGTGAAGGATGGTGAGGGAGCTGAAAAATGGTACCGAGTCAAGGCCTCTGGAGCGGTGCGGGCGGGGAGCGAGAACCTGAGTTCCTCCACTCGTTTCTCACCTCCTGCTTTCTTGGTGGCCGCCACATCCTTCTGAAGGATGGCGCGCTTCGATCGGAGCGTGTTGTTCGCGGAGCTCATCTCTCTATACGCCACATCAAGCTCCAACAACGCAGGAATCGGGGAAGAAAGGTCGTTGGGGGAGGAGGAGGAGGAGGAGGAGGAGGAGGGGGCAAGTCGTCGAAGCGCAAATGAATTTTTATAAGGGGCGGGATCGCCTCCCTTGTGCGATCGGAGGTAATTTAGATCGACAGGCATTTCTGCGGGGAGCTAAGGGGGCGGTGGGCGGGGAGGGTTGAGCGGGACGACGGTCGTGAGAGGGGCGGCTGGAATTGAGCTGGAAGAAGAAGAAGAAAGACGCCAAACACACTTATCATAGCACTTTTTCATCGACCTTCCAGAGATCTTTTTCTAGGTTTCCACCTCGATCTCAAAATGATGCTTCACTGCTTCAGGTTCCGTGGCGCAATGGATAGCGCATTGGTCTTCGAATCCAAAGGTTGCGGGTTCGAGTCCCGTCGGTGCCGAAAGGCGCATTTCTTTTTGCTCCTGGAGACACCTCAGGCTCCAGCGTTGCATAGTCAATTTTTTTTCTTCAGAAGACGACAGACGACATTGACGGACAACGGACGACATTGATGGACGACGGACGACAGACGACAGTGACGGACGACAGAAGACAGACGACAGATGACAGATGACAGAAGACAGAAGACAGCCTTTGATACAAAATACAGCACAATGTGTGCGCTCTTTAGACGTTACTCAATGCGTAGCGCAGTAAAGCTCTGCTACTCTTGACTATTTTCTGTCGCACTTCGTCGTCAATTTCAGCCTCTCCCTCTCTCTTTCCCTCTCCCTCCCCCTCTCCCTCGCCCTCGTCGTCTTCTATGTCTTCGCAATCATCGTTGAACCAAAACTTGTCGATCTCCCCGTCGTAGAAGCTCAATCCCCCCGTTTCCACCAGCCCCACCGTAGGTTTCACTTTGTTCGGACTCAGCTCCATGAAGCTCCTGGCCGCCTTCTCCACATCGATGTCCGAATCCTTGCCATTCCAACTCTCTTCTTCCTCTTCCTCCTCTTCCTCCTCTTCTTCTTCTTCTTCCTCTTCTTCCTCCTCCTCGACATCACCATTTCCAAACTTAATCTTTGCAGAGTTACTCCGGTACTCCTCCATGAACATTTCGAACTGTGACAGTGCCAGTGACAGTGACGCAACCCCCCCCCATAGTTAGTAATCCTTCTCCTCCCCAATCCTCCCTAACCCCCCTCCCTCCCCGCAACCACCCCTCAAAAGTCCTCGCTTCGCTCGCCTCGCTTCACGTACACCCCCACCTCACCTCAACCCTGTTGTTGCTCCTGACCAAATCACTCCTCTCCTGCTGCCTCTGGAGTTCGTTGTAACTTAGATAACCAGCCCCCATGCCCAGCTCAAAGCCATCCCTGCCCTCCATGACGTCCTCGTCTACTAAAACATTGTTCTGCCTCCAGTAGTCTCCCTTCTTTACTTTGTTTGACCTGTTCCTCGCCAGCATTTCCTCCCTATCGGCCGCATCGAGCTCCTCCAGCCTCCTCTTCTCCTGCAGCATCTCCTCGCTCCACTCCTCTGGGACGCCCTCCTCCACGGGTAGGAACCGATTGACGATCCCCCCGATCAAGGCTATGCCGCTCATATTGCTCCAAGTTTGAACATACGCGACTTTCAGCCCAATCACGCCCACTTCACCCTTCGCGACACTGTCCTTGTCCGCCTTTCGCTGGCGATGGTCAAACTTCCAAATGTCCACAGCCATCACATCTCCTGACGTCCACTTCTGAAACCTCTCACTAGTCCCTGAACTGCAAGCGCTCCTGAAATTCGTCCTCTTTCTTAAGTTGGTTGTGAAGGAAAGGTCCGTGAAGAGCCCCTCAGTGTTGTGGACGCATCCAGAGACTGAAGGAAAGCGAGTTAGAGGGGAGTGTACTACTACTGTGTTACTTCGGACTCATTCATTTCATTATGACCCGATTGATCGTCGCTTCGCTCGTCGCTTCGCCCCTCCCCCTTCGCTCACCCCCCCCCCCTCCTCACCTCCAACCAAAAACTCCCCCTCCTCAAGATCCATACTACAAATCTTACTAGACAATTTCCCGTTAATGTACTTCGTAGCCTTGACCTCATCTGTCGGCGCTGCTACTTCCTGCACCACCGTCTCCCCCCCCGCCAGCACCACTCTGTACTGAAATTTTATGCGCAACACCCAGCGCTGCCCCAAACAAACCTCTATCCGGCTCAACCTCACGCTCCTAACCTCCCCCCAACCCTCCCCCACCCCCTCTTCAAACGCCTCCTCGTCCCAAAGCAATTCAATGTCTTTGCGCCTTTTGATGAAATCCTGCCCCATCCTTGCCCCCCTCGCCCTTTCCGTGAAGTTCCCCTTACTCAAGTTCAGCGTCATCCGCTGCCTCTCACTCCCCCGGCTGCGTCGCCTCAGCTTGCCCACAACTTGCCCGAACATTGACATGTTATGGATATCCTCCCGAAAATAATCCTACCGCGCTGTTTCTCTACAAAAACAATGGTCTAGGCGTAGCAGAGCTAGAGAAGAAACCCGCACACCGCCCCTCTTCGCTCAATTCAACGTGTCCAGAAAAACACAATTCTCTAGCATCTCCCAAATCCTGGCTCTGGCAGCACAACAGCCGGCACCCTGAAATCGATTTTGAAACCCCACTCCCCTCCATCGACGTATCACCATGAGCGAGGAGAAGAAGGCCGACGAGCCAATGGCCGAAGACGCCGACTCCCCCCCCAAGACCGACGACGCTCCCGTATTACCCCCTGGAGTCAAGCCGTTCTTCGTCTCCGATAGCCATGCTCAAAAGCTCGGCATGAAGACTGGTGAGGGCATCGTCGACCTGTTGCCCAGCAAGTTCTTCAATAAGGAGGAACAAATAGCACAGGTCGTGGAGCTCGGTTTCATGTGCCCGTTCGACCCTGTGATGAAGGAAATGAAGGAGGTAAGTGGGTTGGGGAGGTTAGGGAGAGGCGGGGGAGGGGCGAGCATTCATTTTTGTGTGTCTTGGGACTGCTCTATCCCTTATAACTCGTAATCTAACTCGCCCCTCCCCTCCTCCTCGCGACTACGTCCTGTCTCGTCCTCCCCCCCCCCCCCACAGTGCCCCCTAGAGGAATTCCTTGTTGTTACCGACACAGACTCCAAGTTTGGAGAGGTAAGCCTCTCTCCCTCGCACTACCTCGTTTCCTTAAGCCCCCCCCCCTAAGCCCCCCCCTCTACGTTCTTTCCTAACCCCCCCACTCACAGATGTTCCTGCTTTACTACTCTGGAGACGCCATCAGCAGCTTCACTGAGGCTGCCAGGATTGAGGAAGAGAAGAGGTGAGAGAACTCGGACGAACATGCTTCGTCTACGCAAATATATTGCTCCGCTCCTCGCTTACTCGTCGCTCGCTCGCTCACTCGCACAGGCTGGCAGAAGAGAAGAGGCTGGCAGATATCGCCGCCGCCAAGGCTGCCGCTGAGGAGGCGAGGAGGAACGCTGTCTACGTCGATGAGCCCATGAAGTCAAAGCTTTATGTGTCAGAGACCATGGAGAGCACAGTCGAGGAGGTCAAGGAACTGAACATCAATCACGAGAGGCCCCTGCTCTCCCTCTCCATAGGCCGAAATCTGAGCAGCTGCGGTCAGAAACTTCAGCTCGGGGACCGCGACCACGACCAGACCGGAATAGTGGAGTGGCAGAAGACCCGCTTCCCTGAATTTGACATGAATAGAATGGAGCGCGACATCGGCATCCAGGCGGCGCCTGAAGTCGGAGAAGGTGAGAACGACCGACTCTCTCGAGGTTCTACTCAACTCTGCTCTAACGACGTCTCTTTGCTCCCCCCCCCTCAAAAGGCTCCACACAGACGAAGTGGAATAGACCCGTCAATATGGCCACGCAATACACGGCCATAGGAACTTCCACGAGCACGAGCACGAGCACGAGCACGGGCACCGGAAGCGGCCCCGACGAGGTGCCGGAGGTGGATATGGACTCGCTTGCGGGCATGCTGGGGAAGACCCTCGGCAGCGTCGAGGCGGCACTGCAACAGAACGAGACGGTGAATATCTTCACTGACGCCATGGCTATGGTGGGAGACGACGACGGCGCCATTGGCAGCAAGGTAAGAAGCTGAAAATGTGCCTATTCCATTTGCAATTTTGTTCCAACTCATCACTTCGCTCCTCACTTGTCGCAGATGGAGAACCAGCTGAAGGAGCTCAGAAACTTCACCGACCTCGACTTCTCCAAGGGCAAGGCGCTTTCCTGCATCGACTGGCACCCTACCAAGAAGGGCGTCGTCGCTGTGAGCGTGTGCAAGACTATGTCGTTCGATGAGAGGGTGGAAGTCAGCGGCCAGGTGGACGTTGCGTATGTTATTATTTGGGAGTTCGCCGAGTGGATTAAACCACAGCTCGCCCTTCAGTCCCCCCAGGAGTGCTTCTCGTTCAAGTACAACCCCACGATGCCCAACATTGTCGTCGGAGGCTGCTACTCCGGTCAGGCGATCATGTGGGACCTCAACGAGGCGATGGCCGACATTGAGAAGAAGAAGCTCGAGAAAAAGATCGACAAGAATGGAGAGGATGAGGAGGAGGTAAGTCTGTCATGTCACTGCACGTATTCTTCATTGCAACTTGTTTCTAACCCCTCAAATTCCAAACTCAAACTCAAACTCAAACTCAAACTCAAAATAGCAACAACCGCCCGTTCTGCCCACTGCCATGAGCTACATCGACGTCAGCCACAAGAGGATGGTCGCCGACATCACCTGGCTCCAGCCCGACTGCCAGATCAACCATAAGGGCCAGATCCTCGCTCCGGAGCACCTTGACGACAAAACGTACCAGTTCATGACTATCGCTGGAGACGGACAGGCCCTTGTCTGGGACATTCGCTACAACGCAATCTTCAAAGGCGAGTACCCCCACATTTACAAGCCAAAGTCGTCGTCAAAAACAGAGAAGGAGGGCACCAAGATTCCCTGGCTGCCCCTCTTCAGGATGAACGTCAAGAGACTGGAGGGCGTCGGAGAACTGTCTCTCTGCAGGCTTCTAAGCAACCTCAAGTCCGTCGAGGGAGATGACACCGACAAGCGCAGTCACATACTGGCCACCAGCGAGGAGGGCGACCTGGTGTACGCCGATTGGCGTGCCAAGCGAAAGTTCGCCGGAAAGGGAGATGACGACGACGACGGCGCCAACGACGTTCCCGAGTTCGTGCAGTGGATGGCCAAGGATCACAACCGACCCTGCGTCTCCCTGCAGCAGTCGCCGTTCTTCGAGGACATGATCCTGACCGTAAGCGACTGGACGTTCAACATTTGGAAGCTCGGGCACCCCAAGCCAGTCTTCAGCTCTCCCGACGCCTCGACATACTTGACCGGCGGAAGGTGGTCTCCCACCCGCCCCGGCATGGTCCTGATAAGCAAGGAGGATGGCTGCGTCGACGTCTGGGACTTCACCGACAGCAGCTATAAGCCGTCCGCGACCCTCATGACCACCCCCAGCAGGATCACTAGCATGGAGTTCCTCACCGGCAAGACTGCCACCGCTAAGCAGCAGCTCCTCGCCATCGGAGACGTGGTGGGGTCCCTCCACGTGTTCGGCGTGCCTAGGAACCTCTGGAAGCCCGTCTCCAACGAGAGGAACATCATACACAACTTCTTCAACAGGGAAATCAAGAGGATGGACTTCGCCGAGAAGAGGCAGCTCGCCAGGGAGGAAGAGTACAGCAAGAAGGCCGCAGAGGAGCCGGAGGACGACGCCCCCCCGCCCCCCCAGGCCGAGGGCGTGGTCGAAGGCGGGGGCGAAGGAGAGGGCGGCGAGGGAGAGGGAGACGGCGACGACGCAGACATCATTGCGGAGGAGGAGACGTACAAGAACCTGGAGGCCAAGTTCATTGAGCAGCTGGGGCTGACGGCCGAGGATCTTCCTGAAGGGTTCGACTTGAGCAAGCTCGGGCAGGAGGATTAGGCTTTTAAAACTGTAATTCTGTTATTTGGAATATAAATCTAACTTGGCGGTTTTCGAGGGCGAGGGCGAGGGAGAGGCTGAAATTGACGACGAAGTGCGACAGAAAATAGTCAAGAGTAGCAGAGCTTTACTGCGCTACGCATTGAGTAACGTCTAAAGAGCGCACACATTGTGCTGTATTTTGTATCAAAGGCTGTCTTCTGTCTTCTGTCATCTGTCATCTGTCGTCTGTCTTCTGTCGTCCGTCACTGTCGTCTGTCGTCCGTCGTCCATCAATGTCGTCCGTTGTCCGTCAATGTCGTCTGTCGTCTTCTGAAGAAAAAAAATTGACTATGCAACGCTGGAGCCTGAGGTGTCTCCAGGAGCAAAAAGAAATGCGCCTTTCGGCACCGACGGGACTCGAACCCGCAACCTTTGGATTCGAAGACCAATGCGCTATCCATTGCGCCACGGAACCTGAAGCAGTGAAGCATCATTTTGAGATCGAGGTGGAAACCTAGAAAAAGATCTCTGGAAAGTCGATGAAAAAGTGCTATGATAAGTGTGTTTGGCGTCTTTCTTCTTCTTCTTCCAGCTCAATTCCAGCCGCCCCTCTCACGACCGTCGTCCCGCTCAACCCTTCCCGCCCACCGCCCCCTTAGCTCCCCGCAGAAATGCCTGTCGATCTAAATTACCTCCGATCGCACAAGGGAGGCGATCCCGCCCCTTATAAAAATTCAGAGCGCACACATTGTGCTTTTGAGGTTGGATGTCAAAATCAAGAATTCCTCAAATGCTCCCAAAAGTGGACCAAAAGGCCTTGAAATCTGAAATTCTAGATTTCTATTCTGGAAAAGCCTTCCAAAACCCTTTCAAAAACACTTCGCGATACTACCTCATATTATCCACCCACTCTCCGTACCCATTAGAACGTCGTTATTGTCTTTTAGCGTCTGATATCGTCTAATTAACCCTTAATTCCTCCTTAAGTAAAAAAACTCAGCGTCGGCCAAAACTTTAGTTAGGGTTGCGCCTTTGAACTGTGTCATGCCGCACCCTTACCCTCTCCGTGCGCTAGGTTTCTGTTCAATTGATGACAGTTGTGACCCTGATATACTTTTGAGTGTCAGTAGAAGTTACAGTTTCGTAGAATGGGGTGTATTATTCAGACCTGATAAAGAAGGGGAACCTCGATACGCAACAGAGAGCTACGTTAAAGATAAACTCTACAAAGCGTACAAGGCCTCAAACGGTTGCATGAAATTAGCCGCCCACCTCTGCGGGTCAAGAGTAAATGAAGTATTAAGAGGTGACGACAGGTCCGTAGTATCTCTCCTAACCTAAATGAACGCAGACCACAGTCTCCCCCCCGCTTCGCTAACACGTTTCTCCAACGGCGTTCTCGCCTCAGTTTTCTGAAGACCCTCGTGTCCCTCGGCTTCAAGCGTGTCCAGATAAACGCGACGTCGGTGAACGGCGTCGACACGTCAACCTTACCTTCCGCTTCGAAGATTCTCCGTACTGTTATTTCCGGCAACAGGGAGCTGGAGTTCATACTGCAGAGGAGCGAGGAGACGAGGGAGCTGTGGGAGCCGTTCGACGCGGAGGTTGAAGGTAATGTTAGCATGCTTTTCGACGAGTCTAAAGGTGAGAAGAAACATCTTATTCAAGGGAGTTCAGAGTTGAACGGGGGGCCGGAAAGATCGACGTAGTCTAACGCGACTCTCTTTCATCATTCAAGGAACGGGCGTCCTCCCCTCAACGTACACTCCGCCTCCTTCTCAGTATCCAGTGGGTTACGCTGGCGGAATCGGGCCTTCGAACGTCGTGTCCGTCCTCGAGTCGATTCTCAAAGTGTCCGGCGAGAAGGATTTCTGGATCGATATGGAGAGCTCCTTGAGGAGTAATGTTGATGGGGTTGATTCTTTTGATGTTATGAAATGTCAAAGGGTTATTAGGAGGGTTTGTGAGGAGGTTGGGCTGTATCAGTTTTGTAGCTAGTTGAGTGAATATGAGTTTATTTGAAAAGAGTTGGGAGGAAATAGAAGAAGATAGAAGAAGAAAAGGAGTTTCAATAAAATTACAAGTTAATACTCTATACAATCTTCGTGCGCTAATTCCCCCCCCCCCCCAAGCTTTCCTTGGCCTTCTTCATGAAGTTCCTCCCGATTTTTTTCGAGTTGCTTGCAAGTTGTGCCGTCAATTTCTTCTTCTTCTTCAGCTTTTCCTGCTCGGAATTTATGGTAGCTATGGAGGTCAGGATCGCGGACTCCATGTCGTCGGGGGAGAGAGATTGGGAGAGGTTGACGGACTTTGAGATGGAAGGGGCTGAGGGAGGGGTGGAGGGGAGGGTGGAGGTGGATGGGGCTACGCCGAACTCGTTCTTGCTCACGGCCCAGTCGTCGTCGTCATCTTCATTCATTTCCCTCACTCTCTTGCTGTTGTTGGCGCGGGGGCTTTTGCTCTTGCCCCGGGAGCTTATTCCCATGGCTGCGTTCTTCAACCCGCTGAGACCGCTGCTGAGCTTTCTCGACAACCTCGGCTTCGGGAACGACGGGAGGATCGGGGCGATCGTGGGACTGCCGTTGCTGCCTCCAAGGTCGGACTTGAGGCTCGCGGTCTGCTCCAAGACGGAAGCGTAGGACGACTCGAGGGAGTTTGCGGCCTCAAGGCCACTTTGCGGAGCTCGCGGGGAGTCGAATGGGTTGTTCTGTTGCGACGGTGACGGTGAGGGGGGAGGGGAGAGAGAGGGAGGGGGACATTTTTTAGGGGAGAGTGGCGGGAGCGGAGAAGGGGCTAAACCATTCTCCCGCTGAGATTTTGCAACGCGCTCGAATTCTCTGTCGAAAGATTCAGCTCGGGCGGCGGCTGTCAACGTTCGGGCGCGCCTCTGCTGCTCGAGCTGGCTCGCCTCCTCGGCGAGTTGTTTGTTGGCCACATCTAACTTTTTGGCGAGGAGGTCAGCGTTAGCGCGTTCTCCTTCTTCCTTGGAAATCAGCGCCGCAAGACGAGCTTCTCGGCGTTCAGACTCGGACCTTTCACGATCTAGTTTTTGTTCACTTTGTTCTACATTTGCACGCTGCTTTGTGGCGGAGGCGGTGGCAGAGGCTGTAGCGGAGGCTTCCGCTTCGCTTTTCAGTCGCTGCTTCTCGGCTGCTACAGATGCCACTCCGGCCAGGCGAATTCGCTCCTTCTCAGCAGCAGCCATAATCTGCGCCCTCTTTTCCTCTTCAGCTGCGATCCGGAGCCTCTCCTTTTCTTCTGCAACCGAAGCTATTCCCGCGATTCGCATCCGTTCCTTCTCGGCAGCTGCGGCTTCTGCTTCGATGCGCAATCGTTCTTTCTCAGCAGCAGCTGCGGCTTCTGCTTCGATGCGCAATCGTTCTTTCTCAGCAGCAGCTGCGGCTTCTGCTTCGATGCGCAATCGTCCTTTCTCAGCAGCAGCTGCGGCTTCTACTTCGATGCGCAATCGTTCTTTCTCAGCAGCAGCTGCGGCTTCTGCTTCGATGCGCAATCGTTCTTTCTCAGCGGCGGCTGCGGCTTCTGCTTCGATGCGCAATCGTTCTTTCTCAGCGGTAGCTGCGGCTTCTGCTTCGATGCGCAATCGCTCCTTTTTAGCAGCAGCTTCAGCTTCAGTTTCTGCGTTACGCTTTGCCACCTCCTCACGGCGCAGCCTCTCTTGTTCCGCCGCAATACGCAATCGCTCCTCTTCTGCAGCAGCCTCTGCTGCAACTTGCAATCGTTCCTCCTCAGCGGCAGCCTCAGCTTTACGCGTGGCTTCTTCCGTAAGTCGCAGTTTCTCCTGCTCTGCGGCAACTCGCAATCGCTCCCCTTCCAAGCGCTTCTCCTCCTTCACGGCCTCGGCCTTCACCTCCCCCCCTCCACCCCCCTTCTTCTTCAATCTATCCAACCTCATCTTCTCCAACCTCTTCCTAACCTCTCCTTCGGCATCATCGCTCGCCGAACTTGCCACGGCCGTCGTCTTCTCCATGGCCAAGAGAAAAGGCGATTCTGAAATTTCATCGACACCGGCCGGCTCATCCTCCTTGGGCAACGCATTCTTCGACGTCGAGGTTTTCTCCATAGCCAAGAGAAAAGGCGACTCCGATGTTTCGTAACCACCACCACCTTTCTCAATTTTCTGCAAGGCTAAACCAAAAGGCGACTCGGACACTCCAGCTCCGTTGCCCTTGCTAAGTTCGCTTTCACTCTTCTCAATAGCCAAACCAAATGGCGATGTAGTCACCTCTGCCCCCTCGCGTTCGCGTTCGAGTTCGCGTTCGCGCTCGCCACTCTTCTCCATCGCCAAAGCAAAAGGCGACCCCATTCCTCCCTCCTCCACCTCCTCCACCTCCTCAACCATCTCTTCCTTCAACTTTGTCTTCCGAATCCTCTCGTATTCCTTGTCGAAGCTCTCCGCCCTCGCAATCGCCGTCATAGTCCTCGGCCTAGCAATTTCAAAATCCTCCTCCCCCCCATCCGTCCCGCTCTCCATTTCCACCATTTCCTCCATCCTATAATAAAACCCTTCCCTAACCCCTTCATAATACCTCCTCTTAACATTCTCCCTCCTCTCCACCACCCTAACCCCTTCCACAACCTCCTCAACATCAAACGCATTAACGATCCCCCTCATAACCCCCTCCTCTCCGTCCCCTTTCAACGCTTCGACCTCCCGTTCGAATCTCCTCGCCTCCTCCTCCTCATAAAACTCCAACCTCCAACCTCCCATCTCTCTAAACAAACCTTCACCTTTTACTATGTCATCACCTTCTGATATTATAGTATTTTCAAGATACACACCGTCGTAGTCTACGTTTATCTTCCCTAAATTTGTGGAGTAATTTATAGGTTGTGAAGCTAGATTTTCGAGGGATTTAGATAGCTCATTTACTTCAGAATAGGAGGGGAAAGAAGGGATATTAGAGGAAGGGGTGAAGAGGAGGAGTAACGAATTTACTCGGGAGAGGGAAGAACGGAGGAGAGTCTGCTTTTTTAGGAACGAGGAGGAGGAGAAGGGGAGGGAGGACGTTATTAGGGACTTTTGGATTAGGTAGTTTCTTTTTAGGAGGAAGTTTATGACGCCTTTTAAGGTAAGGAGGACGGAGAAGGTTTGGGGAGGAGGGGTGGGGAGGGTTGAGGAGTGGGTTAGGTAGAGAGTTAGGAGGGTGTAGGTTGTGCAAAGGGTAGAAGGGTTTAGAGGGGGTAGTGAGGAAAGGAGGAGGGACAGGTCGGAGAGGATAGGGGTGGGGGAGGGGGGGAGGGGAGGAGGAGGACTGGTTAAAGGGGTTTGAGGGGAACGGGGGTTGCGAGAAGTAGAAGAAGAAGTTTGGGAGGAGGAAGGGAGGGTGAAGCGAGGGGTCCTAAAGGGAGTCGTCATCGTTATCGTTGTTGCTGTTGCTGTTGCTGTTGCTGTTGGCATTGGGGTAGCTGCATTAGCATTCGACATTTGCAGTTATGGTTCGGCACTCAGCGTAGCTCGGTTTGGGAGTTTTTCTGAAATTGCTATAATTCTTTGGAAAGTCAACGACGGCGTAGCAGATACAGGGCGCCGATGAGCTGTCTGGTTGAACGGACGCAATTCCAACCGGCAATTCTGCGCCGATTAGGGTTTTAACCCAGAAACAATGAATGTCTCCACTTGTACAGTTTATAGGGGCCTCTGTACTGTATAAAACGGTACGAACGTACGTACAGGACAGCGAAAGCTACGGAAACACCCTTTTAGAATACTTTAGCGTTCGAATAAATGTTCAGGGCGACGTTTATAACCGGTTAAATAGGGGCTAAAGGCGGCTAAATAGCCAGGGTTCAGACGAAACAGGGTTCAGACTCTTCACTCAAACTATCGCCACGACAGCAGGACCCGAAGCTGTAAGAGAAGCTGACTTAAATGGTAGATGATAGGATAGGAGACAACGCTGCTGACATGAGCGGTAACCGAACGTTTGGGTCCAAATTTCACTTTTCAGAGAAGTGCTTAGAAATAAATGTTAGGTCCATATTGCGATCTACGTGCGGTACGAATTATTCATAGTTTCCCTGTGATTGTTTTATAACTTGTCGTATCATTTTCCGGCTCCATTTCCGCGTATGACGTAATATTGAAAGTATATTTGACAGTTATCTAAAGACCCTCTCTCTGTTTCATCATGTTTTTGCTTCTTGTTCATTCGTTTACTCACTCCTACGTTCCCTACGTTCGCTACGTTCGCTGCTCAGTAGATATGAATGTTGTGACGAAGAATGTTGTGACGCCTTGTGGTTCTGGAAAGAGTAAATGCGGGTATTGTAGTGGATCTCGGTCCAGGAGATCCTCTAAAGACAGCTCTAAAGACAGCTCTAAAGACAGCAACAGCACCTCGTCGTCACACTCGTACGGCTTCCTGTCATACGGCCTCAGCCTCACCCCTTTACTTTACGTGTCCCTCCTGAACCGTGGTTTCCGCCGCTCTGGCCACTACCTGTACAAGCCCACCAACTCCACAACCTGCTGCCCCCAGCACTGCATCCGCCTCTCCGTCCCCGAGTGGACTCCCACAAAATCTGAGAGAAAATGCGCTAATAAATTCAAGCGCTACCTCCAGAACGCGCCTCCCCAAAGCCCTACCCCTAAAGGAGACGACGACGACTCTCACGTCCGCGAGGCCCTCATAGCCTATATAACATCTTCGTTGACGTCATCTGGCATACCCTCCTCAAAATTAACTTCGATACCTCTGAAGAAAAAATCCCCAACGTCCTACTCCTCCAGCGTCCTGAACAGTCTGAAACGTTCGACCCCTGTCGATTTCGTAACCTCCTCCTCTTTCCCGTCCTTCTCCTTCTCCTCTTATAAA
Source organism: Triparma strigata (assembly GCA_030267945.1). Lineage (NCBI taxonomy): Eukaryota > Bolidophyceae > Parmales > Triparmaceae > Triparma > Triparma strigata. The sequence goes on along the minus strand of BRXY01000343.1, from coordinate 17,738 downwards.
ATAATTCGCGTCTCCGTCTCCAACGGTTTCATAAACATATCGATAACTCCTCCAGTCGATTGCACTCCCCCTCCCCCCCCCCCTCCCCCCCCTTCTAAATTAACTTACAAGCTCCTCCCCAGTTTCCTCTCCTCAATGGATCCCTCAGTCCACCCGCTATACTGTTCATATCAGAGTTCCGTCCACTCCGATCCTAACCCTTACCGTAAATCACAAAGTGACGTTGAAGATAGTAAGGTAAGCTTCGATCGTTTTTTAGTCCATAATCCTTTCAGTGACGCTGAGAACGATTATGAGAATGGGATGCCTAGGGAATTCGAGGAAGGGGAAATAGGAACGAAACCTAATGACGGATGCTATCATTTGCATTATGTGGTTGATGGGAGGTTGGTTATGGTTAGCGTTTTGGATATTTTGGGGGATGTTATGAGTTCGGTTTATTGTTTTTATGATAAGGAGTTGTCGGATACGCTTAATCTGGGGAAATTAAGTGTCGTTAAGGAAGTTGAAATGTGCAAGGAGTGGGGGATTGGGTGGTATTATTTGGGATTTTATATTGAGAGCTGTGGGAAGATGAGGTATAAGGGAGAGTATGGGAGGAGTTATGTCAAGTGGAAGGGAGGTGAGAATATATTACGTAACATACACACACACAAATACACAGAAAGAACTTATCCATGCTAACTCGTGGCTTCGGTCCTAAATTCGCCGCTCTTTCTCCCAGGATGGTTGGAATTCAACGAAGAGGGGAAGAAGAAGATGAAGGATGACGAGTCCGAATTCTGGGAGGGGGAGGACGCACCCATCAACCCGTCCACGCTGTCTTCGATCGCCAACGACATACCGATTAAATTGTCCACGTCGGAGGATACGGTGAGGCTCAGTCACCTGAACCCGAGGGGGAGGGAAATCGTCAGGCCTATCCTGGAGGAGTTCGTGGAGAAGGTCGGGGAGGAAATCGCCGCGGAATGCGTGCTCAAGCTATAACTCAAAGCAAACGAAATGCCGTTCTTCTTTTTAACATTACAAATTAACAACAAATTTATCTCCACTCTGGCTTGCCCGCGTCAATGCCCTCCTGCTTGTCCACCTTTGTCAGCGCCATGCTCCTAGCGATCCTCTTGATGTATCCCGGGCACTCGCTCGTCTGAGGCCTGAAGGTGCACTCCTCGAGGGTCTTCATTTCTAGCTCTTGCGCCTTCCGGCGGAGGGTGTCCTTCCTGTGTTTGGCGTTCTGCTGCAGCCGGGAGAGGTAGTTGTCGGGGTCCTCTACGATCTTCAGCCTGCTGCTCGCGTTTCTCGCCACCTTGTTCGAGTGATTAACCTTGGGATGGAAGGTCAGCTCCTTCATTTGCGACTGCTCGTGGCGGAGGCGGAGCATCTTCTGCGTCGTCTCCTTGCGGAGGTGGTCGCCACGGGAGAGCTCGACGACGGACCTGCCGCCCTCGGCGAGGTCGTTGGACTTGGAGTTCAGGCTGGGCTCGAAGGTGCACTCGGGGTCTGTGTTGTGCTGGGCCTTGAGCTTGATCTGCTGGTGGTCCTTCCTCACTTGGTACTGCTTGAGGCGCTTCAGAAAGTCCTCCTGCTTGCGGTCCTGCGTAAGGTTGATTGTGGTGGAGCAGAGGACGGGCTTGTGTGTCTGTTGCGACTGGCGGCGCAAGTGGTCGATCTTCTGCTTCTTCTTGAGTTCCGTCTGGTTCTGACGGGCCAAGAAGGCGTGGAACTGGGCGCTGTCAACCTTCGCCGAGTTTCCGCCTACGCTTCCGCTTGTGCTGGGCCTGCTCCTACCGGCGGAGGAAGGTCTCGCCGCAGCCGCCTTGGTCGCCGACTTGGGCCTGCTCCTCCCCGCCGAGGCGGGCCTCACGACCTTCTTCTTCTGGACGTTGTTCATGAAGGTCGCCATGTCCATCACCGGGCGAGGCTCTTCCTCGTCAACGTCCGCGGCGTTGAAGACGGGGTTCTCGTTCTCCTTCGCCTGTCCCTCGTTGTTCGAGCTTTGCGCACCGTTCTGAAGCCGAGAGAACACGTCGTTTTTCAAGTACAGCTGCGACGAGCGAAGCGAACCGAGGAACGAAGCGACGAGTTAACATAAAGTATATCTAGACTGGAATTTTCTAGCCCGTCGCTGTGCTCCTCGCAGCCTCTCACCTTCGCGCTGCTCATGTTACCCCTAACGCCCGTCACCTTGGGAGTGAAGGAGCACCGCTTGTCCTTCTGGTCCGTCGGGCGCTGACAGGGCGAGGCCGCGACCTGCCTGAACCTACTCTGCACCGGGGTGCCGTCCCTCTTCCTAATGACCTTCTTCTTCTTCACGGAGCCCTCCCCGACGCCGAGGCCGGGCCTGAAGGTGTGGGTGTCCTCGAAAGCCTTCTCCGCCTCGGCCTCCTGCTGCTTTACTCTCATTTGTTGCTGCAACGAGCGTTGAGGTTGTTTTTTGGGGTTAGAATTAAAAGCAAACCGAAGTTAGTCGAGCCTAAGTAAGTCTCACCTTGGCGGCCAAATGAACCCTCTCGTCGTAGAGCCTCTCTGCGACGGTCCTATTGTCCTTCTTGGCCATTTGGGCGGCCCTCTTACTGTTGATGTTGATTGCAGGGTTGAAGGTGCAGCCGTCTACGCATAGTTTCGTGTGTTAGTGTATGTAATGTAGATGGAATTCTCTCCATCAATGTCCTCACCTAGTTCCTTGCTCTGCTTCTGCTGCCTCTTCTCGTTCAGCTTATTCTCGCGCTCCTCGACGGTGCGCTTGGTCCTCTCGTCGAAGCTCAGGTGTGCGTTGCTGCCTCCCTTTATGCTGCCGTTCGGGGTGCCGCCTCCGTATATTCCCGACGGAAGGGGCCTGATCTTGGGCTTGAAGGTGAGCTCAGAATTTCCGGCCTGCTGGGCGGCGCTGCTTTTCACCGTGGACGGCGTCGCGGGGGCCTTTGAGGTGTTGATGCGGTAGGAGCGGGAGGCGCGAACTTGAGGCGAGGGGTGCCTTCGGCCTCTGGTGGCTTTCGGGGCGGAGCCTGTGTCGGTCTTGGGGGGAGGAGGGGGCTGGGATACGGATGCTGCGGTGTCGTTCATTCCGAGCATACTTCCGGTGGTGGAGTTGATGGCGCTAATGTTGACGCTCATGTCCATGGGAGGAGGAGGGGGGGCTTTACTGGCGGCCTCCTGTTGCAGCTTCCGCCGTTCTTCGACCATCTTCTGAAGCCGTTCCTTCTCGACCTTAGTGGCGGTATTTGCGGCCGATCTGCAGGACAAAGCGAAGCCGCGACGTTAGAAAATTCGTTGGCCAAAGGTGGTGTTAAGGTTTTGTATTTGTGTGTTCTTTCTCTGTCTCACCTGCTGAGGTTTTTCTCTTGCCTCTTCTGCGCGAGTCGGAGATGCGAACGAACGTTATTACAGGGTTAGGGTTAGAAACACACAAACACACACACTCTCTCGCAAGCACTACGTATATTATATATATATATATATATATATCACTCACCTCCTGAATCATCCTCTGCAGCACCTCCTTCCTATCTGGAGTCCCCGTGGGTATACTCATGACCTTCTCCCCATCCTTTAGCCCCTGCCCCTTCCCGACGGGGGTGAACGAATCAAAGGGGTTGGGAGAGTCAGGATTCGAAGCCCCCGACGGCGGCGGAGGAGGCTCAGCAGATCCAGCAACAAAGGAGGATATGTCTGCCCTGCCCGCAGGTGCCGACTTCTGCTTTTTGAGCTCGTTCAGCTTTTGGAACATCTCTTCTTTGGTTATTTCTCCATTACGGAGCTGTAAGGCGAACAAGAGAAATATAAATTAGTTGAGGACAGAAGACGGGCGGAGGGTGAGAAACATGTATGCAAAAACCTTCCCCCGTGAGTGTTTTCACCAGGTCTTTTTTAATTGGTTCATTTACAACCAACGCGCGACGGGAACGCATGGGGTTAAGGTTCGCGGGTTGTCACTTCCAAGAAGACGTACCTGTGCCACTAGATCGGTGATGGCCGGCGTCCTTTCACTCATGGTAAGGCGATTGATCTTGCCCAGGTTTTAAGCAAACCGCTATTTTTTCAAGATCATTTTCTGGGAGGTGGATTGAAAGGCTGTCTTTGAACGTTCGTCAATATTTTATCCAATGGCGGACGATCGATCCGCTCGGCTGAAGGCGGCCGAACTGGGGTTGGACCGCGTCAGGAATAGGGACACACCTACGAAGTCTCGGATAAAGCACCTCCTCGGCGAGGCTGTTGTTGGTGGTGGTGGTGGAACCAGGGCGGAGGCGTCCACTGAATCCCAGGTCGTCATAAGAGGAGGAAACAAAGACACGGCAGCCGTTGTCGTGGGAAAGGTCCTCAAGGCCATGTTCGAGAGGTGAGTGCTGATACATGAGATGGGCGGCGAGGGGTAGTAGCACAAGTGTCAAGGTCACAAGTGTCGTCTCTTTCTAACCACAATACTCATACTCAGGAGACTTAGGAAAACGTGGGCGAAGTGGGTGCGGGCAAAGGACTGGCTTGGCGTGGAAGAGAGCGTGTCTTCCGCTCGGTCGCTGTTGGATGCAGCCATGGAGGCGCAGAAGTTCGTGGCAGAACAAGCTGCGATGATAGAAAAGATGTTGGGGGAAGCGGTCAAACGAGACATAGAGATAGGCAAGAAGGACGAGCTAATAGATAAGGTCGAGAAGGAGAAGAAGGCGCAGCAGCAGGAACTTAAACTGAGCCAGGCTCAGGCCTCCGATTACAAGAGGAGGGCGGGCGTCCTCGGCTTCCAGGTCAAGAAGCTTTTAGTTAAGCTGCAGAATACATCAAAATAAATAACATAGAAAATAATCCGACGTCTAAAATAGTACTTATTAGTTAGAAATCGATCGTCTGCGACCTCTTCAGTCTCTGATGATGTTTGCCCCCGTCCCCTGCCGCCGCATGCTGCACTGCGTGCCCGACAGTGCCCCAGCTCATTCCGGCCTTGGCGATACCTCCGGACCAGTCGTAGTTCGCCATCATGCTGACGACTGGGTGAGCGTGGTGAGGGTCCGAGCCGTCCTTCTTTTTAGACTCTTCAATAGACGACAGGATGATGTTGTGGACCTCGTCCCTTTTCGTGGTGAGCTCCTTGAAGGTATCGCTTCCTACCGTGAGCTGCTCTACCCCTCTACTGCTGTTGCCCTTCTCCTTCTCCTTTTCCTTTTCCTTCTCCTCCTCTCCCTCGTCCTCCCCCTCTCCTTCTCCCCCTATCCCTAGCTCGTCAACGCCCTTGAACAGCTCAGACGAGGACTTCTTTGTGGCAAAGTCGTGAGCCCTGATCATCGCCTTTCGCGCAGCCGCCCAGTTGTACATGTCAGTGGTCCCCATCCCACCTATCTTTGACGTCGGCGATCCGGCCAACGCCGAAGATTCGTCCAAGGGTAACGGAAGATCAACAGACTTAACGCACCTCCAATCCGTGTGCAGGCCCTCGGTGTGCCATAACTGGAGAGTTCCGAAGTGGAACGCCTTTCCTATGACATCTAGGGCGAGATTGGCCATGGTGCTCGTCTTGGTCTCTAGGTCTAGATCGCCGTAGACTAGACTCAGGTGCGGCATCCAGGCGGCGTCGTAGCCGCATCCATTTCCAGGCCTTTCAAAGACCTCACACGCGACCTTGTTGATTCCGGTAATACTCTTCGTCAGGACGGGGTGCGCGTAGACGCACTGGAAGAAAAGGTCACGCGCGCCGAGGCCGTGGAGTCTCATCTCCGGCACGAAAATGTCGTCAAAGTTGTGCTTCAGCCGCTGCTCAAGCATTTCCATTCGCTTGAGCAACCACTCCTCATCTGCGGGACGATGTTAGTGGGTGAAAGGAGGGGTGTAGGGAGGGGGATAGGTAAAAGGTAAAAGGGGGAAACCACTCACCTCTGTCGTTTATTCCGGCCAACACGGATAGGTGAGGAAGGAACGCGTCCGTCGAAAGCTCATCGGCAGTGTGCTTTATCACGCTGGCGAGGAAGTCGCAGTCTTCTCCCTGGCTGGGCAACAACCACATTGAATAGCCGTGGAACACCGGGGAGCTGTAGAGGGACGCCCCCTCAGATACATGCGGCTTCACGTGGCTTGGGAGCTTGGAAGCTTCCAGCTGTACTGTATTTCGTCTGGTCGCCATTTTCTGTGCCTGTCAACTGAAGGAGATCAGAGGAAATACAAAGTGTGTTGTTTTAAAAGGGGATATCAACGAAGAAGGATTAATTTTTGGCCAGTCGCTAGTTATATACCAGAAGAAAGGGTGCCGATGGTTTGAAAAAAGTCCACTGCTGAATTTTGGGTTGATTCAAACAAAATTGGAATGTGTTTTGACTTCATCTGTGTAGCATCTGCCTGCCAAGAGGCCAGAGGGCCAAAGCAAAGTTCCTAATATCTTTGCTGAGCATTTCTACTGATATTGCTACAGCCACCGATCAACCAAATAGCAGCCCAGCTCAAATTGACGTATACCCTAGAATCCCGACACTAATTTCGGTGAACGTGACGGGGAGAAAGGTAAAGACTTTTTTTTTGGGTAGGGCTCACCCAATCCCCTTAATCCCATCAGCTCATGATGGACTCGGAGCAAGTCGTTGTAGCGGACAACCCAGTCACAAACGAAATACCCCCAATGAAGAGCCCCCCCCGCACCTGGCCCCGCCCCCGGAAATCCAATCCCAGAGAATCATTGTAGCCCCAACAACTGCTGCGGTTCAGGGCCTTGTAACTGAATGCCACACAGTGTTCTCCCTTGCGACGTTTGCTGTCTCCTCTCTGGAACCCCTTCATCATATCTTCGTTTTGAATAACGTATATAGAACCAACGAAGCGCACACGAGCATAAGCGAGGACTTGAACCTGAAAGAATTTTATGAGTTTTGGAGCTGGACTTTTATGCCGATTTCTATCGGGGCAATGATGATTTCTTTCACACTCAAGCCACGTCGAAACGACATTGGTTACAAAATTTTCCTTAACTTCCAATATGCAACATTTTGCCTTTCGTATTTAGGCTTCTCAGTCGTTCACTCTCAGTATTGGAAGCTATGTGCTATCCTTGCTTTTGAGATCGGCATGTTTATTCTTGCTAGGTATGTTCGCTCTGAAATAGCACGCCTCGCAGACAACGAACTATCAGAATTTCTTTCGGAAACAATTTTAAAAACGGTTTGCTAATAGGGATGGCGCAGCTTGTATTTCTTATATTTGGTTCAATCCAATGTGTTGGCGAGCTCGATAAACTCTCAAGCGAAACTTTCTGGAGGCAGTGCCACCGTACCCTTTACTCGCAAATAGGATTGGGTTCTATTATCGTAGTCTTTTTGACGGCCCAGATTATACACGGGATAGCTCCTAAGCGAATTCTTCAGAGGCACGTAATCACCGCAAAGCAGATCGTATCCTTGAGCCTGAACGTCAATGGGCTTTTTAAATTATTTGGGTTTTCAATTGCCGCTGGCTGTGTGCTTTTTCTTTTGGGAAGTTACGGCGCGAAGGGCGATTTCAAAACTAGAGGGGAACAGAATTCACTGTTGATAATGGCATTTGTTGGAGGTGTGTGCTTAGTTGTGACTTCAGCGTGGAGTTTCCTCGTGATCATTGGAGAGAAGAAACGAGAGGAGGAGTTAGGGCCAGATACGGATCGCATCCCTCCTCCGAACGACCCCCTAACAGAGGCCCACCAATTTTGGTTTATCGCCAGTACGTTACCGGTCATACTTCATTCATTCATTTGCGTTGCTGCTGCTGTGACTGTCGACGGGTATTACACAACGCTATCGACTTCGACACTTCCATTCTGTATATTTTTCTTCGTACTCGCGATGCTTTCTCAGCCCAGAAGAATTAGTCCGAAGGAGAAAAGGAAGCTTAACATACTCTTTGTGTGCGCCTTTTACGTCAGCGAGATTGCTTGGACAATTTATGGATGGAGGAATGGGGAAGGCCTCGCTGCTTTGGGGCATATCCTCGCCTGTGGAGGCTTCACGCTCGTCTACATTTTATTTCTCAAGCTCCGAACTCTCGTAAGTCAATTACCTGACGACGATCTAGAAAACACTCTAGTCAACACAATCTTTATCGGTGGCACCAAGACAATCACTTCCGTTCTCTACCTCTCGTTCAGGACAACAAATTGTTTTCTTGAGGGCTCTGTAGAAACATGTAAAAGCACAACCTTATGTTCGACCTTGATATCAATTTATCTCTTGCTGTGGTACCTCACAAAATTAGTACAACAGAGCGTAAGCAGTGAGCACCAGAAGGAGATAACCTTATCAGTGGAGGCGATAGCAACAATGACAGGCATTTCAATGCAACAAGGAGCTGCAGGTTTTTCGACTCTTGTGACCGGAATCTGTGGAATTTTCCTTTTCTCCTTGATGAGCTCGAACGAGCCAAACGAGTTAACGATCTACATTATTGGAGGCACTGGAGTGGTAGCAGGATTCGGAGGAGTCGTATTTGAGGCTTATTCCGTTTATAAAGTTCGAACGCAAAGTATGGAGGAGTCAGAAAGTGCAAGAGACCTAATGAAAAATGAGCGACTGGTAGAGGAATGTTCTTGGTTTTATGTCGCTATCAGCTTCGTTCTGTCTTCAGCGTACTCAACATTGCATATCATGCATGCTGTGACGGAAGATACCAAATTCTTGTCACTAGCCTCGCAGTTACTACCAATCTCCGCCCTTAGCGTCGTCATGTCATTTATGATGAAGCCAAAACGGACGGATAGATTCTATTTCAGCTACTTTTACTCGCATTTCATCGTATTTGCGATTTTCAGCGAGGCAGGCACTGGAATTTATTCTTTTCGTAGAGGTGAAACGGCTCTATTTATCTTCAGCATACTTCGGATAGGCTGTTGGTGTCTTAGTTTGCAGCAGGGGTTGAAGCTTCGCAAATCAGCAGCGAACCTTCCACCCTTACAGCTTTCAGATTATTTGTGCAATACGGTCCTAGCGAAGGGCATAGTTGCCGTTGGCCCCATGCTGTTCCTCTCATTCGAGAGTATCTCTTGTTACATCAGCCAAGGCTCCCTAGACAACAAGCAGTGTAATAACACCAGCTGGGCGTCATTATTTCTTTCCTTTTACCTTGCTCTGTTGACCACAATGGCCATAACCAGAAAAGCCACACCAGCTAGCGTACAGATTGCTACTGCTTGGAAAATAAACGAACTTGCGGCCATGAACCTCAAATGGTGGCAGATACCACAGGCCAGCATGATCACCGTGACTGCTTTATCATCACTTTTCTTACTGTCTATGCTTGGAGTAGAGGGCAACGAAATCACAGGCGTCTTTTGGGTTGGAGCAACTGGTGGATTTAGTGGAGGGTTCGCCTTCTTACTTGGATCGTTCATACAGTTCAAGATTCTCGAAGAGCATCGACACAATACACCGATCACTGAAACTAACACGAGATCAGTACGAAACCTTTCAACAAGCGAAATACAGGATGGCTTGGCAGTTGGAGCTCTTCTCTAATAAGTATCAAGAAAGACAGTGATTATTTTTACTGTTATCATATTTGTATTCATTTTTCTTCTTCTATTTAGAGCTCATCGTCATTCTCGCTGCTCTCGTCCCCCGGGTCTTTCTGAAGTGCCTGCTCAGCTCTCCCAACGCCTGGATCTCCGTGTCGGTGACCCCGGGCATGTTGACCTTATTCCTCGTGACGTAGGTGCTCGGGGCCGAGCTTTGGGCGCCGTACCTCTTTGGTTGGAGGATCACGGACCTGTTGATGAGCTTGTTGTAGAGGTAGACTTGCTTGCGGCCTCGCTTTATGTACTCGATTTTCGGCAGGTTGACGGGGAGCTGAGCTCCAATGTCCCTGGGGTCCACCTGGTGATCTTCCCCCTCCGCGTCGACCTTGCTCCCGTTGTCCAGGCTCCTTTGATAATCCACCTGCTTCTGATTCTCCTCCTCCTCCAACCTTTTCTTCTCCTCCTCCTCCTCCTGCCTTGCTTCCTCCGCCGCCTTCCTCCGCTTCTCCGCGTACTGCGCCTCCATTTCGTGCACCTTCGCCTTCCTGTGTTTGCTGGCGGTCTGATTGACAAGCTGCTCCAGCTTCCTTCCCATGGCGGCGTGCCCGCCCGCCCTCGCCCAGTGCTGAGGAGTTTCCCTGTCCTTGTTGAAAATCTGAAAAGACGCCCCGTTTTCTATCAGCGTCATGGCGCATTCCTCGTGTCCGCTCCTGCACGCAAAGTGGAGCGGGGTGTGCCAGCCGAAGGTGGTCTTCGCGTTCACGTCGCACTTGGCCTTTTTGATCAAGTACTCAACGACGTCAGTCTGCCCTTCGCTCGCCGCCCTGTGCAGGGCCGTCACCCCAGACCACTTGGTCTTGTTCACGTTCTCCCCCTCCCCCTCCACGAGCTGCCGGACGCGGTTCACGTTCCCCAGACGGGCAGCGAGGAAAATGTCGCCAATGCCGTGGTCGCCATTGGGATCGAAAGATTGGCCGTCCTTTTCGTCGAACTGTTGTTGGCATGTTCGGCATGTGTTGCGTGTGAGCGACTTGAAAAATTATGGTGGATCGGATCGGGATTGAAGGGGAGACTGGCACACTCACCTCCTCCTGCGTCATTTTCCCTGACATGAGAGCCTCCGCCTTCTCCCAAGGCCTTTCATCATCCAAGTTCTTGTAGTAATCTCCGTCCCTTACATTTTTCTGCGAAGGTGTTAGAGAGAGCTTTTAAAGGCTTGGTGAGCTATGGACAACGCCTTACCTGGTGCTCCGCCTTCACCTTTCTCTGCTCCTTCTCCTGAAGATTCGTACGGAGCTTGATATCATACCCGCCTTTGAACATTTTAGAACCCTAGCCCGGGCCTCTGTGTGTATTGTCACTCAGTCAGGAGAGCTGTTGACAAAAGGAGATTGGGCCGAACAGTTGTTTTGGCTCTCGAATACTTAACTACGAGGGAATAGAACGAGTATGAAATATCTAGTTGCGATTGAGATTAATCACGGGTTATTTTAGTAAGATTTCCCCTTAATTTCGCAAGGAATTGACGTTTGGTGCAAGAAAGAGAGGAGGCCTTTTTTAATCCGGCTCAATGTGGACTGAAAAGTCACTCATATTTTGCGGGATTGGAAGCATCGTTACAACACACAGCCCGACCGAAAAATTTACACACTCCGTTCCTGCCCAATAGTCTCTCTTTGGAAACCTGGCTCCGCTCTCTTTTTTGGTCTTCAAACGAAACCCCCAAATCCCAAACCTGTCTGTCTTCCAAGGGGTATTCTACCTGACTGAGGCGCGAAGAGAGTATTAAAAAAAGCCTGCCAAACCGAAATGAGCTCCCCCAACTCTTTGTCCCCCTCCGGGTCCGGCGTCTTTGACGCTGATGATGCTGATCACTCAAGTCAGACAACCGCTGCGTTTATGGCATCTTTGATGAGCGGAGAGAACGACCTCCTTCCCTCCGAACCCATCACGAGCCCTACTCCCGTGGTTGACGCGCCCGCCAACAAGACCGGAGTAGGTAAAGTGAAGAAGGCCAAGAGCCGGCGAAAGAAACGAGCGAGAAAAGACAAAACACCCACTGATCAGGTATGTCTCCTGCGCAAGACTTCTGCGTCCGCTCTTGAAATTGCAATTACTTATATATTCAAACTAACTTTTTCTTCTTAACCCATTTGCAGCTGCCGCCCGGCCTCGAGTTGCTGCCTTCCAATGCAGGTCCCCACCCTTCTCCATTCAAGAAGCCGCCCACCACGCCTGGGCTGGGACCCCCGTCACCATCGCCTACCCCAACACCATCTACGTTTGCGACGCCTGGAAGGTACCGGGACTTGATGGATGGCAACAGCTCAGCGACAAATTCAAACGGCGGCCGCGACGAAAGCTATATACGGGACCACAGTGATTTGAGCATTCCCAAGACCCTTCTGGACGATATAATGGGGGACGACAATGATGACCATGACGACGATCACGACGATCACGACGATCACGACGATCACGACGATCACGACGATCACGGTGGCGATGGTGACAGCGCCACGTCGCCTCCTACCCCCACCCCTAAAAATAATGACCACGAACTGTCTCGTTCGGCGCTCACGTCTCATCTTCGTAAACTGAGCCCGGAGGCGCAGGCGAACCCCTTCTCGGAGCATAACATGAATGCGGTCAAGACTTCCTTGAGGAGGAAGGAATTCGACCTGAAAGTCGACACCATGTCCCCGTCCCCCAAAGTATCTCCAAAAATGAAGGATTTGATGCGCAATCAGCTCAGTGACGACAACCTTGGGGCGTTGCCACCGATCAACCCTGACGACCTAGTGGCCAATTTAATAAAGGAGGAGAAATCAAACATGGAGAAGAACGGCGAGAAGTTTTACGCTAACGGAGATACCGAGGCAAATGGCGACGCTGACGAGGCAGGACCTTTAATTAGGTTCAAGGAAGATGTGAGCAAGGTAAGAAAAAGCCCAACCAACGCCCGCAAGGGAAGGATGGGAGCAGGGAAGGATGAAACCAGGTTGGCGTCCTTCAATTCCGATTCCGACAGCGAAAGGAGGAACACCCAAGCTGCCAGGTCGCACTGGAGAGTTGCGACCAAAGCAGCGCAGGTGGCAAGGATGGCAGTAAAGCCCTTTCAGGCTGCGACAGTTCGCATCAGGGGCCGAAGTGCTTCTCGCGGTAGCGGAAGCGGAGACTTTACCGATAGCGAAGAAACCGAAGTTGACGAATCAAGGGGCGGGACCGTCCAGTGGGCTAGAAAAGCCTCAGCCATCGGCGGTTTTACCAAGAGAAAGTCCATCGCGGACATAACCAACATAGTGAAGAAACAGCAGGAGTTCGAGGAGCTAAAGAGTAGGTGAGTTTGTTGTAATTGTGTAGTGTAACTCAAGCCACGTTCACTCATTCATCAACGGTCGAGCAGTGTCGGACAGTTCAGGAACCCAGTTTTCGACAACTCCATCAGCAGGTCGAGCGGCACGTCGCACACGTCAACCGACAGTGTGCGGCTCCGTGCCGGAATTTACGGCTCGCGGAGGAGGATGAGGAGGGGCAGCATAGTTCCCGAAGACATTATGGAGATTAATAGAGTTAGAAGAAAAAGGGCAGGAAAGGAGGTCATGGACGTCGTCATTACGCCGCAGGAGAAGCGCAAACCTGATAACGCGTTTGACTGGGTGTGGGACCGCGACAGCCACACGTATCAGCGCTGGTACCTGATTCAAATATTTTTGATCATCCTCGAGGCCTGCATTTTGCCTTACCAATTCGTCTTCTGGGAGAAGGGAGGCACCGTGGAGGCGCCCTACTTCTGGACCGTGATACACTTCTTCATCAGCCTCTTCTACATCGCCGACCTGTACTTCAGCTTCCACTTGACTTACGTCGACAAGAAGAGTGAGGTGGTGATCGACTTGGATCTCATCAGGGCGCATTACGTGGGGAGTCTCCGTTTCTACTTGGACGTAGTAGCGGCCCTGCCGTTCGATTTCGTCAGGCTCTTCACCATGGTTTGGTGGTGGGCCAGTTACGTCAAGCTCATCAAGTGCTTCCGTCTCCTGCAGGTGATGAGGCTGAAAAGGTTGAGCGACAACCAGACAGTGGTCAACTTGGGCCGTATCGTCTGGGTCCTGGTCATATTCGTGGTCGTGATGCACATAATGGCCTGCATGTGGTTCCAGCTCTCGGTTTACGAGGAGAAGATCCTGGTGAACAACCACTCGTGGATGAGGCAGAAGTTCCAGAGCATCGCGGAGTCGACGAAGCTGTTGGGGTTTGACGAGCTCTCCGAGGAGGAGATCGAAGACATGACCCTTGACGACTACTCGTGCGGGATCGGGCAGGGAGGCCTGTCTCTTATCTCCAACTCCGATTGCTTCACGCAGTTCAGACAGTACTTGGTATCGCTATACGCCGTGATGCTGATTCTGATGCAGGACAGCGTCGACCCTTCGACCGAGATTGAATGTCTCTTCGCCATTGTCTTCGGCCTCTTCGGAATGGTCGTGGGAGCCGTCCTCGTCGGTCAGACGGCCGACATCATCGGGAACCTCCACCGGGCCGAGTCACGGTACCGGAACAAGCTCGACGACGTCACTGAGCAGCTCAAGAACTTGGATATTGACGGTAAGACTAGGAGGAGGGTGTTCGAGTACCTTGACTTCATCTGGACCATCAACAAGGGCTTGAACAGGGAATCAATTCTAGGGGAGCTCAGCGAGAACCTCAGGAACGAGGTGTTAGTTTCCGTCCATGGCGAAGTCATTCGCAAGGTGAGCAACGGTATATATATGTTGGAGTGCTCTGAGGTGCTCCGAGGTTCCTTGCAGTATCTAACCTAATCTTCTCGCTCGTCGTAGATTCCGCTCTTTGACATTGACGAGATTCCCGAGCTGCTGGTTCACGTAGTTAGTTTGTTGAAGTCCTCCTACTACCTCCCCGGCGACGTCATCATCCACGAGCACGAAAAGACCGTGGACACCAGTTGCATGTACTTCATCGTCCACGGCAACGTTGCCGTGTACCACATGAAGCAGCCCGAGGACATCCTGCACATGATGACCAAGGGCGACTTCTTCGGTGAAATTGCGTACTTGGCTAGGGGGGCGAGGAGAACGGCGTCCCTCTGTGCCGCGAGCAACAGCGACGTAGCGTCCTTGCGATTCACCGACGTCGACTACTTGACGAAGCTGTTCCCCGAGATGAAGAATCGGATGGAGAACGAGCTGAAGAAGCACATGGCCTTCACTGTCGAGGGCAAGAAGTACCTTGAGGCCGAAATGAACATGGGCAAGGTCGCCCTCGGCAGCATTGTCTTCCATCAAAACAGAGGCGAGGGCATTGTGGTCTACATCGACGAGCACAAGAGGAGGCACGTCCAGTTCAAGGACGGAGACGTGCACAAGTACTTGCCCACATCCTGGCACAAGATGAAGCTCTTGAAGATGGGCGAGAGCCCGAGGAATGTCTGGAAGGAGAGAGAAAAAAAACAGGGGAGCAAGAGAAGAGGTTCACTGCTAGGGATGCTAACGCCTCCGGGAAGCGGTAATAAGGAAGACGATGACCACTCTACAGGGGGGCAAGAAGCGATAGAGGCCCACGAGGGGGGGAGCAAGAAGCATTTGGATGCCCTGAAAAGGTGAGTGTTGAGGGTATCGGTTTTTTTTTTGCGTGTTTGAGGCGTTCTTCTAACACCGACGGACGCAGCTTCGCCAAAAGCATCATCGTTGAGTCCCCAGCGGAGGCGAACGGAGACAAGGAAAAAAGGCCGCAAGATGGAGAGAGAAAACACGGGTCAGGGCGCAAGCACAACAGCTTCAAGTTCGCCGCCCGCTTCTTATCGCACCACAGACCCAGCAAAGAGAAGCGCTCGGCACCGTCACCTCTGAAGCTGAGTATGATGAAGAAGAAGAAGGACGCCGGCCAAGAAGGAAAGGAAGGAGAGTAGTGCTGTAGTATGTAGTATTAGTATTTTAGCTTTATCAAAGAAGAGGATTGTTTAATTTCATTTCATTTTTACCAGCCAGCGGGAAAGGGTATAGGGTCGCTAGTCTTTCCTCCGGAAACGGTGGTCATGAAACGCCCGGTGCTTTCCAAATTCAGTTCGTCGAAGCACTTGATCAGGCTGGCGACAGGGCCGTTTGAACTGTCTCCAATTGCCTGCGCTCCCATCGAACCGAGCGCGGCAGCCCCGGGACCGAAAGAAGTCGTGACCATGCCTGGATTCACCGCGACGACCGCGATGCCATCTTTTTTCAAGTCACAAGCCAAATTTTTGGCGAGCATGTTCACAGCTGACTTGGAGCACCTGTAAGCGTAGATCCCTCCGGAGCCGTTGTCAGCGATCGACCCCATTCCCGTAGAGATGATGGCGATTTTACCCCCGGATTTCATGTTGGGTAACACTGCCTGCGTGACTCGAAGAGGGCCGAGAGTGTTCAGTTGGAAGGCCGCCAACATTCTGTCAGATGTAATGCTCTCAAGTTTTTGCTCGCCCATGATGGCCATGCCCTGAAGTTCGCGGGTGCCGTTGATTCCACCCGCGTTGTTGATTAGGACGTCAATCTGTATGCCGGCAAGGGCGGAGGAGAGGACAGTTTTGCAGTCGTCGACAGCAACATCGACGTTCTCGATGATGGTCAGGTCGCCCCCCACCTTACTGATATAGTCTACGTTGTCAAAAGAGGATGTCAGCTTTCGCACCGTTGCGTAAACTTTTTCTCCTCGTGCGGTTAATTGACGAGCTGGATGTTGTTGATGTATAGATTGTGTGAGAAGGTGATGGATTAGGGATATAGGGTGGGGGCAGTTACCTAGTTCCAAGCCGAGGCCACTACTACATCCTGTGATAAGGTACGTCAATGGCATTTTCTGCAAGGTTTTGGGTGAGAGTGAGTGTGGCCATGGTAGAAATTAGAAGTCAAAGAAATTGATTTCACGAAGCGATTCTACTCATGACGATAGGAGAATGCCGGATTATATAGGGCCAGCTGGTCAGTCAGCACGGAATTCCGTGAGTAGCCCTACCGGGGTTTTCCTTGTTGATCTTTAACTTTATTCACTTCAAACCCACTTCTAAAAAAAATTGCAAAAAAAATTGCAGGAAGGTGTAAGCCAGTGTCAAGGCAAAAACAAATTAAATCATCATTGTCAAGGACCGAAGACTTTAAAATACTCCCACACTTCTTCTAGTAGAATCTGTCTTCCAACGGAAAAAAGTCCAACTAAGCCGAGGCCGAATTTACAGTTCAAAAGGGTTACCAACCACCTACCCAGCACAGCACCGAGGTCTGTCAAACATCATCCGAGATGGAGTCCGTCAAAGCTGAGCCGGGCATGTCATCCGAAATCGAGGCCCTCAACGAATCCCTCAAAGCTGAGCTGAAAGAAGCTGTCGCCCTACTCCACGCTGAGCGCGAATCGAAAGACCAGGCGCTTGCTCAGCTCAACGAAAAGGAGGAGGCAGTCGCCACTCTGTCCGAAAAGCTTAGTGCAGAGCGATCGCAAAGACAGGAGGAGCGGAAGCAGTCGAGGCGTAGAACTCTTGACGCATCCTCCCCTGTTTCCTCTGAACCCCTGGACCGGGACAACCCCGATGTGCAGAAAGTTGAC
This sequence comes from Triparma strigata, assembly GCA_030267945.1. Classification (NCBI taxonomy): domain Eukaryota; class Bolidophyceae; order Parmales; family Triparmaceae; genus Triparma; species Triparma strigata. The sequence goes on along the minus strand of BRXY01000343.1, from coordinate 694 downwards.
AACATTCTCAGCAAGAGCTCCACTATGAACAGGTGCTGGTTCAGCGTCGATGTCCACGAGGATACCGAGGTATTGCTCGAGGCAGTTGTCGGCGAACATACCAAGGTAGGGGGCAAGACGCTCTTTCAAAAGGTGGTCGAGGAGGGCGTCGTTTACTGGAGCTACATGGTCGAGGGGACGACGAAATGCTGCGAACTTCTTCTGCGCATGCAGGTGGAGAAGCAGGATGAGGACGAGACCGTTATCAGGGTCACGTCCGTCGAGGAAGGTGAGAGGTGGTGAGAGGACTAAGAGAGAATGTGAGGTCTTGTCTAACCCTTTTCGCACCCTTTGCAGGGCTCGGGGCGACGATCCAAAATCCTCACTCGACGGCCACGAAGAAACTCCGGCTTCTGCTCAAAGACGGCGTCATTCTCCTCCGACCCCTCCCGTTGCAACAAACATCATTTACATTTTCGGCCCAGGTCAGGGTTGGCGAGGTTAGGAAAGATGCTGGGCGGATAAGCTCTCATAAATCCGTCATCGACGTTACAAGAAGTTCACAACCTGTCAAGAGACTAGGCGTTTTTGGGGGAGACGGGGACAAGGCCGACGAGCTCTTCTGCAGGTTTAGGGTTATGGTTATGGTTATGGTTATGGTTAGGGTTAGGGTTAGGGTTAGGGTTAGGGTTAGGGTTAGGGTTAGGGTTAGGGT
>BRXY01000342.1:77385-90766 GCA_030267945.1 Triparma strigata | reverse complement strand
AACCCTAACCCTAACCCTAACCCTAACCCTAACCCTAACCCTAACCCTAACCCTAACCCTAACCCTAACTCCGAGGGCTCGACAGCGAAGACACACTCAAAGAACTCCAAAAAACGTCGCGCTATCGGGGACGGGTTCTTCTAGTGTGACAACTATAGCAAGGTCAAGCCATAGAACTCCACCCCCCCCATCGCTGCGACGACGTACTCTGTTGTCAATCGAATGTCATCCAGTGAAGCCCGAAAAAGCCCAAAATCGAGCATTGAGCAAAAGCAGAAAAGCGATTTAGAGTTCTCAACATTGGTGGAGAATTTTAGAAAAGTAGGCACCGAATTAAAAAAAACTTTAACGCGCGTCATGAGTTGTTTGCTACCTTGGCTCGTTGTGTTGACTTGCTTGATAAGCTCCGTGCCAAACCCCGTTTCCGCTGGCTGCTCCTCTCCCCTAGCTACTCGACAGGAGTGGGTGTCAGCCCTTGGAGCCCATTTCGCCCCAACCCACAATGTCTCTCTAGGTTCGCTCACCTTCGCCTCGAAAGGCACGATATCGAATCCCTCTGGGACGTACGGTGCTCACGCCTTCCCTACCTCAATCCTAGACGACAACGTGTGCTCTTGCCTCGAGGGCACCACCTGCTCCTACGTCTCCGTCCCTCCGATGTTCTCCAACAAGGACGTCGAGGGGCCATGCGTCTCGACCTTCTCTGCTGCCGAGCCGAGCGCTGCCCTGGTCACGGTCGGCTGCCTTCCCTCAACGCCCGTCCAGTACTTCGCTTATCAGACAAACGTGTTCGCCCGTTTCACCAGCGAGGACGAGGTGTATTTTCCCGAGGTCTCTCCGCTCCCGAGCATAAACCAGAAGACAATGGGAGATCGGTGGGGAGAGCCTTTTATCGTCGTAACCACCGGCTCACAGGAAACCGCCGATTCCATAAAGGGGGCACTCGTAGCCTCCGGAGCGCCCAGTGATGCCATCTTCTTCGATGGCCTCTCACATCCCTCTGTTAAGCTGGGTGGGGAGACCCCGGACGTGCTGGAGGTTGTCGTTCGACTCAACAACAACGAGTTCGCTGACGAGCTCGCCGAGTACATCGCTGACTCGTCAACTGAGCAATTGGCGCTCTGGCTCTACCCACACAGTCCCACCCCGCCAGACGGTGACCTCCTTCCTGCTTCCCCGCTTCGTTCTCGTTCCTCGGCCAGCCCTAGCCCTGACCCAGACGATCTCCCTTACTCTGAGGCCCTCGACGAGCTCACAGCAGCCATTTCCTCCCAGCTCGCAGAGCTTGGCTACGTCATGTCTTACTCGGGCATCGCCGAACCTGCCATGGACTTCGGTTACGACGAAAATGACACGGACCAGTGTTGCATTTCAGGATTTTTGGAGGACACGTCGTGGTGGAGGTGAGGATTTGCGAGGAGAGAAGCGAAGTGAAATGCGACGGTCTTTTAAAAGTTCGGTCAAGGTATCGCCCCACCATCGTCCGCTTCGTCAAGATATTCTAATCTAACTTACTTAACTTGTTAACGTTAATCTGAATTCAGCAATATGGTCCACTTCTCCACAAACGACTGTCTCTACCGAGCTCACGGGGCATGGGCGGATATGAACATGAACTGGAATGGAGGAGAGTTGGCGTTGGTTGGAACGCCCCTTTCAACGAATTTCGACGTCATTGGCGAGGAAGGTGAGGAGGAGAGCGAAGTGGGCGTGCTTCGACGCAGTACCTGTAACCCTTGCTAAATTACTCACTCTATGAGTCTTTGAACGCACGATCCACACAGCTGATCTCGTATCGTACTCAACGTTTACGTGCGACGCTGACAGTAACGAGCCTCTGATTTCTTGGGGCTGCAGCGATGGAACTTGCAGCGACTATTGCGAGGTCGTCCCGCTTTCCATGCTGCCGACGCTATCGGGGTGCAACCCCGTCGGATCAGCTGAAAACCTCTTCATGGAATATGCGTGCACTGATGAGGGAACCGTTGCCATGAGCACCTACCTGAACTCGAACTGCCAAGGACACAAGGTTAGCGAAAACGTCTTGGATGGTTGCTTCAACAGCACCACACACTACGAAGGTGAAATTTGGGCAGGCGGCATTATGCGAGACTCCACCGTGCTGTTCATGGTAGGGGTGATGACGAATAAGCTTGGAGCGTCTTCGTTTCACAACATCTACCTCCCAGCAACGGCCTCCTACAACGATCCTGACAGCGGAGAGAGTCTAAGCTTTTCTGAGGAGAGCCTGGAGGGGAGCTCGAGTTCGTGGGGTGGAGACGACGCCCTATTTGCGGCGGCCTTTGGAAGGGAGTGCATCGGAGAAAGCAAGTTCTGCAAGGTGTTAGGATTAGGGGACAAGCCGAATGGCGAAGCCCTTGATGTCATGTCTAGGCAGTACCTAAATCCGAATAGCATGACTGGCCCGGATAAGGACGAATTCGCAGGCCATCGAGTGCTCGTATTCGATCGTAAAGCGACAGATGGGGGTGGCGGGTTATAACTTTGTACCCCCAAATCCTTGTCTGCCCTGCTTTGAATATTTGGCCCAGTGCGTGCCCCAGTAGCCCATGTTCAGACCAGAATATAGAAGAAAACAGAATTAGTTATAGTTTTAAAAGTCTCGTATTCTTTGAGTGAGGTTGTGTTGTGGCACCTACTGCGCCACACCACCACCACCGCCGCCTCCGACGACCTTCACCTTCGCCCATACGGGCTCGTGATCGGAAACAACGACGGTCCTCTCTATGCCGAACCCCTCCACCTCGAACTCCTTTCCTACCACGATTCTGTCTGTCCAGGAGGGGGTCCTTTTCTGCGCAAACGCCCTCGGGGGCGGCTCTCCTATTTTGAAGGTGAAGCTGGGGACTGGGAAGTCCGACCTATCGACTACCTTCCCCTTGACAATCGTCGTCTCGGTGGTGATGGCGTCTACGCTATTCTTCAACAAGTCGGGAGCGGCGAACGCCCCCTCGCCCACGTCGTCCCCCTCCACCTTCTCCTCCCCCGGGTGCGAGTCCTCGTGCCTCGGCCACTCGCCCTGCCCCACCATCCACCTCTGCAGCCGGTCGTACTTGAAGAACGCCGTCTGCACCCTGGCCGAGTCCCCGCTCATGACCTCCGCGTCCACCGCCTTCCAGTCTCCCCCGCCTTTCTCCTTGTCCTCCGGCGCCGACTTCATCTCGCACCTGAAGTTGTAGTCTCCCATGACCACCTTCTTTAGCTTCGCGTAGGCCTCCGCCCCGCCCACCTGCTCCTCGAAGGCCTTTGATATTCTGTGCAGCTGCTGCTTCCTGTCCCTGTCGAAGTGCATCTCTGGCAGGCCGTACTTGTTGGTTCCCGACAGGTGCAGGCTGACCAGCAGCAGCCCCAGGCTCTCTATGCACACTCCCACCGCCCCCTTGTCCGGGGCGGCGTCCTCGTACTTGTGCGGCTCGAACATGGACAGCTTCTCACCCACCGGGCACACGAGCGTCTTGACTTTGAGCTCCTCCGGGGGCGGCAGCCTGCCCTGGTTCTGCGTGTTGACGAAGACGATGCTCCTGATAAACCCGTACCACTCCACCTTCTTCCCGTCGATCTCCACCTTCTGCGAGGTTGGGGGCTCCCCGATCGACACGTCCGCCACTACCTCGTAGGTCCTCCCGTCCACGTTTAGCGCCTCCAAGATCACGTTCATGAACTTGAACTCGTCGTGCTTGTTAAGGTCGACCTGGTCCTGCGCGCCGAGGCGGAGCTTGTCCGCCTTGTTGCTCTCGTCCATACCCGAGCACGACCCGTCCGGAAAGGGAAGCCCCCCGTTTCCGCACGTCCCGCACTCCTGAAAGCTCAGGCACACCAAGTCACAGTCTGTCGCCCCGTGCTCCACCAGCCAGGCCTCCACATCCACGGCGTGAAAGGGGCTGCCGTTGATGTTGAAAGACCCGCAGAAGATCTGCGGCACGGATATATCGGACGTCACGGGTGTCTTCGTCGCCGTTCCGTCCACCTTCTCCGGTTCTATTATCTCCCCACCAGCCCCCTCCTCGCCTGCATGTACTTGTGCTGCATGTTGTGTTTCTTCTCCTCCTCCCTCTCCTCCTTCGTTCTCAACTTTGTATTTCTCTTTCTGAACCCCCGAGTCCGCGCCCGGTTTGATCTCGGCAGACGAGCTGCACTGTCCCATGACCGAACAATACCTTAAGGGAATGAAAGGGTGTTGCGGAGTTAAGAGTAGAGCTACGACAAGTATCGCCAAGGCTGAAGCAGCCGCGACGTTAACCCAGGAGGGGTTCAGTAATTCAGCGCTCCTGTTATACAGAGAGTCCGTAGTTGCAAATTAGATTCAATTGTGACGTTGTTTGTCTTGAGTTTGACTGATGAGCATATTGTGTGCAAAAACCTGGATATACCTGGATATACCACCGCCCACAAAATCGTGAGAAACGTCTTGTTCTTTCTTTGCCTTCGCCGTGTGTGCTTTATATCCTTAACGGATGCTGTTCATTAATCTTTTTGTTGTTCGTTGTGCGTCTTGTTGTAAATATTTGAACAAGTTTGTTTGAGAGCTCCGAAACTCTTTTCAATTTACTATTCTACTTTGAGTACTACTACTAGAGTATTGTAGCGTTGTTTGTGCCGTTTCCGTTCCTTTTATCCCACATTCTAACCTTTAAATCCCTCGAACTCTCCTTGAAACGTTATAAAGTCTAATCACAGAGACGTACAGAGACTCTGTACAGAGAGCTCGATCGATATAAATTATGATTGCTCTCCCCACTCCTCCCACCTCCCACAGCGGTCCTACGCAGTCTTCCGCTCTCTCACTTCTGTCAATGCTACAGGAGGATTCTCAGCCTCTTGTATTCTCCGCTCTTAAGAAGCTCCTTAGGGTCGTTGATACCCTCTGGCATGAGGTCTCAGCTAGCCTTCCTCTGCTAGAGGAGATTGCTGAGGGTGAAGAATTTCCCAAGGAGACGAAGGCCGTGGCGAGCGCCGTCGCTAGCCGCGTCTTCTTTCACTTGGAGGAGTACAGGTAAGAGCAACAGCTTTTACACGACGTCCACAACCCGTCATCGAAATCTCATCCGAAACCCCATCCGAAACCCCGCCCAACACAACACACAACAGGGACTCCCTTCGCCTCGCTCTCGGAGCCGGAGACGCCTACTTCAATGTCGTCTCGGACAAGTCACCGTACGTAGAGACCCTCGTCTGCAAGGCCATCGAGATCTACACGAAGGTGTCTGACTCTTCTTCAACCGCTGATGACGACGTCATGGACGACAACGTTGAGGACGACGGCCTCAAGGACAAGGTCCTGGGCATCGTCGAGAAGATGTTCGAGCGCTGCTACAGCGAGAGGACGTGGTCCCACGCCCTCGGAATCGCCCTCGAGGCCAAGAATATTGACAAGGTGAAGCAGATCCTAGAAAAATGCGGGGACAGCTTGAATGAGAAGGTCGCGACCCTCCAGTACGGCCTCTCCGCCTGCACCACCGTCGTGGTCAACCGCGCCTTCCGGACAGAGGCCCTCACGGTAATCGGGGAGAACTTCCGCTCCCTCCCTGAGAGCCACAACGACTTCGCTTCCCTAGTCAGGTGCGAGCACCTGCTCGGCAACTCCTCCAGCGTCTCTGAGATGCTCGCCGGCCTCCTCAAAACCGGAGGCGACAAGTCCCTCCTGGCCCTCCAGCTTTGCTTCGACCTCGTCGACACCGGCGACCAGCACTTCGTGTCCGCCGTAACCTCCGGCCTCCCCAAGGGCGACTCCGTCTCCTCCGAAATCAAGGCCGACATGGAGAAGGTCACGGCCATCCTAGAGGGAGGCTTCGCGGGGGAGCTAGAGCTCGCGTTCCTCTTCAAGGAGTCGGACTCGGATCCACTCATCATCGCGAACTTGAAGAAGTCGCTTGAGGAGAAGGTGAGCCGACAGCAATTATTATTGTCATAATACAAACACGACATCTTTCTTTTCTAACTCGTCGCACAGGGAAAGGTCGCGTCGCTCCTGCACTCGATGAGCCTTCACGCCAACGCCTTCCTCAACGCGGGTACCACCAACGATAAATTCCTGAGGGAGAACCTCGAGTACCTCAAGAAGGCCAACAACTGGGCCAAGTTCAGCGCCACCGCGAACCTCGGCTGCATCCACCAGGGCCACGTCACCGAGGCGATGACCCTCCTCGAGCCGTACCTTCCCGCCGAGGGCGGGGCCGTCGCCGCCACGGGAGGATACGCAGAGGGCGGGGCGCTCATGGCCCTCGGCCTCATCCACGGAAAGCCCAACTGCGCCACCGCGCTCAGGACCTCCACCACCCGCTACCTCCGCGACCAGCTCAGGACCAACAGCGCCAACGAGACCATCTGTCACGGCGCCGCCCTCGGGGTCGGTCTCTCCGGCCTCGGATGCAGGGACGCCACCATATTCAACGAACTTAAGGAGGTGCTCTACACGGACTCGGCCGTTGCCGGAGAGGCCGCAGGCATTGCCATGGGCATGGTCCAGGTGAGAAGCTGTGAGGACGCTGCTCTTCACCACCATCGCTACTTCGTTCGTTCTAACTCGTCTCTTCGCTCGCTCGCTCGCAGCTGGGCAACGGCGGGGGGGGCAACCAGGAAGTTACGGAGATGCTCGCCTACGCCAAGGACACCTCCCACGAGAAGATCATCCGCGGCCTCTCGCTGGGCATCGCCCTCATGCACTACCAGCTCGAGGAGAAGGCGGACGGAATCATCGAGCAGTTGTTCCGCGACCGCGACCCCGTCCTCCGGTACGGAGGCATGTGGACCGTCGCCCTCGCCTATGTCGGCACCGGAAACAACGCCGCCATCAAGAAGCTCCTCCACGTCGCTATTTCCGACGTCTCCAACGAGGTCAGGATGGCGGCCATCACCGCCCTCGCCTTCGTGCTCTTCAAGACCCCCGAGCGCGTCCCCGAGCTGGTGAAGCTGCTGCTCGTGAGTTTCAACCCCCACGTCCGTTACGCCTCGTGCATGGCCGTCGGTATCGCCATGGCTGGCTCCGGTAATGCCGACACCCTGGCGATCCTCGAGCCCATGCTGGAGGACCTCACCGATTTCGTTAGGCAGGGCGCCCTCATCGCCACCTCCATGGTGATGATGCAGGCCCCCGAAAGTCACAAGAGTTACAAAAAGTTCAAGTCGAAGCTCACTGGCATCGTCGGGGAGAAGCACCAGTCCCCCCTGACGAAGATGGGCGCTATCCTCGGCCAGGGCATCATGGACGCCGGCGGCCGCAACGTGTGCCTGAACATGGCGTCCCGCGACGGCTTCGTGAAGCCCACCAGCGTAATCGGCATCATGATGTTCTGCCAGCACTGGTTCTGGCACCCCTGCTGCTCCCTGCTCGGCCTCGCCTTCCAGCCCACCGTCATGGCTGGGCTCAACCACGACCTCGCCTTCGTTAAGAAATTCGTCGTTACGTGCAACAGCAAGCCCAGCGCTTTCGCGTATCCCGCCCGCCTCGTCGAGAAGAAGGAGGAGGTGAAGAAGCGAGTTACCACGGTTTCTCTCAGCACCACGGCCAAGGCGAAGGCTGCGGCGGCGAAGAAGAAGAAGGAGGAGGGAGGCGATGACATGGAGGTCGACAAGAAGGAGGAGGAGACAAAGAAGGAGGGGGAGGGAGGTGAGAGTCTTCGGAAAGAACATATTTTTGTGTTGCCGTCAATTCTAACTTGGCTACACGCTCGCTCGTCGCAGAAGGAGAAGAGGAGAAGGAGGGAGAGGAGGATAGTGAGGCCGCCAAGAAGAAGAAGAAGAAGGGCCCGGAGCCCAAGTCGTTCGAGCTCAACAACCCCTCGAGGATGACCAAGAGCCAGGTCCGCGTGTGTGAGCCCAAGCCGGGCCGCTACCACCCTGTGCTGGCCGGCGCCAAATCGGGCATCATCCTCTTGACCGACACCACCCCGACCGAGGAGGACGACGAAGTGGAGAAGGTGACGGTCCCCTCCGTGGAGGAGGAGGAGGCCAAGATGCCCGAGCCCTTTGTCTGGAGACCGGAGGGCGCCGCCCCTGCCGCGGCTCCCACCACCACCGACGACGGAGCCGCGAAGTAGGCTTTGTGTGTTTTGTGGTTAAGGAGTTTGGCGTTGGAAGGTGGAGAGGAGGAATGGATGCGGCTGCTAGTGCGCATGCTAGGCATATGGAAGTTTAAATAGTTTTTCACAACCCAAAAAGAGCTGATATTAAATGGCGTAATCTTAGCCCCATTTCTCTGTTTTCCCTTCATGCCCCAATCCCATCCCCCTCTCGCCCAGTTCACACTTGAAATACTATACTGAACTTGTCTCTTCCTCTCTTCCTCGCTCTTTCTCTCTCTCTCTCTCCCTCTCTCTCTCTCTCTCAAAGTCTGTCTCTCTTTCTCTCTATTCCCCCCCCCTCCCCTCCCCCCCCTCCCATCCCACCCCTCTCCCTCGCCCAAACCCACCACCCACTACCACTTCAGGTTTTTACTGCTCAGCCATTCAGGCTCTGAGAATTCCATGTACAATGAAATGACAAGGAAGACCGCGTACAGAATAAACATGATCCCTCCAAGTTTCTTGCTCAGCCTCCATCCCGTCGCCATGATGCTAGTGATTAGGAACGCGACCATCATTATCAGTGTTATGGTCTGCGCGAGCAGGTAGGTGCTCTTGATGGGAACCTCCGAGTTCATCTTGTCTATGATGCCGGTCTTGATCATCCAAGGGACGGGCAGACCGACGAGAATGTCGAAAACGTTCGATCCTATTGAGGACGACACGGCCATGTCGCCGTATCCCTCCCTCGCCACGGCGACGCTACTTAGGGCGTCTGGGATGCTAGTTCCCGCCGCAATTACTGTGAGGCCCATGACGGTGCTATTGAAGTTGAGCGTGGAGCCCATGATGATAATCCACCACACCATGAGGTAGGCGTAGATGGCGATCCAAACGAGGCTCATGGCGAAGGCGACCAGGTAAAGGTGCTTCTTCTCCTCCACCCCGCACTGGGGAATGGTGTAATAGAGGGAAAAATCGATCGGGCGAGTTATGGCCCACATTATTTTCCCGGCCGCGTCGTCTGGCATTTCGAACGGATCGGGGGGGCCGTCGTCGTCGTCGTCCGGCCCATCGGGGGCCTCTTCCTCAGCCGTGGGGGGGGCGGTCAAGTTGGGGTCCTCGGGAAGTTTGGAGAGCTTTTCCTCCGTTGAATCTCTCTGGAGGATGTGCTCCGCGTGTTCGAGGACCTCATTGTTCTCGATGACCTTTTGCACTCCGGCCTTGAACTTGCCCATGCCGCCCTCCACGTCGGCAAGTTCCTCCTTTTTCTTCTTGAGCTTTCCCTGTCGGAATTTGAAGGAGTCAGAGACCTCTTCCAGGTCATTGATGAGCTGAGTGGGCAGCTTTTCTCCTGCCTTCTTTGCCCTCCTGACCTCGGCCAGGATGCCGGAAGTGCTCCTGTGGAAAAGGGGTTAGGGTGGTGGTGTGGGGGTTGACGTAGACGGGGGCTCTCTCACGCACGCATCTCGCCTCTCACCTTCTCCTCCTCATTGCTGACGGGGGGGGCATATTTGTCGTGGAGTCGTTTCCTTCTTTCGCCTCAATGCTGCTTCTTCTCTCGGACCTGGCGAAGATTTTATCGCCGGCCTCCTGTGCAGCATCTATGGGGACAACCTTTTCTCCCCAGGGCACGCAGGCGTTGACCTTCGTCTTGAGCTCGATGTTGAACTTCATGATAGTCACGTAGCCCAAGTAGAGCATGAACAGGAACAGGGCTTCGTAGAAGCTCACGGAGCCGTCTCGGATGAAGTAGGAGAGGATCAGGAGCGAGAAGATGTAGTAGTTACAGTCGCGAAACAGGGGCCACCATGTGAGCTCCAGGGTCTCGTTGGCGAAGACGCCGCACACTCCAATGACGAAGAGGACGTTGAAGACGGCGGAGCCTACGATTGTTCCGAATCCTACGTCGTTCTTGGACACTGTCACTCCCATAAGGGAAGTGAAGAACTCTGGGGCGGAGCCGCCGGCCGCCATGAAAGTGGCTCCGGCAACATCCTCGGTGATCTGAGGAGGGGTGGATGGGGTGGGGTGGGGTAGGGTGAGGCGGGGCAGGACAGGGTGGGACGGGGTGGGGTGGGGTGATTGCGAGTTAGAAGAGGAGCAGCACAAACGCGGGGCCCACCACAACTACCGCCCACATTCTCACCTGGTACCTCTCCGACATTTCTTCCAAGGCGGGAACGAAGTAATCGTCGCACACCAAGCCGATGCCGTAGAACATGTAGAGGACGCCCAGGAAGTGGAACACCATCAAAAACTTTCCGTCAGATTTGCAGTAGGGATGGGAGAGGAAGAGATCCTCAGGGTACATGATGCCATCCGTCACGCAGTCAGTTTCGTTATATATTTTCTCTGAGGGGTTGATCGGGGTGAAAATAGGTATCTGTTAGACGATTGTGGGGTTTGGGAGGAGGTACATGCGCTAGGCCTCGAAATGAACTCACCAAGCTCCTCAACAGAGGCTAATTTTCGCGAGCCCTGCTCGTTTTCTTCAAAAATGTTCATCTCCCGACCACCCGAATACATATACCCACACGCCAGCGCTGCCAGGAGAAAGCCTGCATAGCCTAAAACAAGCAGATGCCGCCTGCGCGGGGATTTTTTGCCTTTTCTCTTGAAAACTAGGGCACGCATGTGGTCCGAGGCCTAGGGGGGTTGGGGAAGTAAGGGGAGGGAGAGGGGTTCAGGGGACGGGGCAGGGGGAGATTGGGGCGGGCCAGTTACTGGCAGGGTGGGTTGTCCGCGGTGGGATGCTTAGGTTGGTGCTGTGTTGCGCAAGTTGGAGGGTGAATCTACTTATTGGTCAATCTCCGTTGCTCACTGTCGGTGCGGATGAGGGTGGGTGAACTAGGCATTCTCCAGAAAAAACCATGTCGCTCATTGAAGCAATGGGAAAGGCCGTCGAAGAGGTGGAGGGTAAGGCTTCAAACGGGGGCGCTCCCAGGCCGCCTCCTTCGCCTTCGTTTTCGTCTATTATGCCCCCCGCTCCTCCTGAAAATTCGAAGACGCCCACTGTGGCCCAAGTTTCTGTTTCTGGGAACATGTACGGCTCCTCCGATAGCGATTCGTCGAGCGAGGGCGATAGTGACGATGAGGGTGTCGGAGCCGGCCCCAGGGCTGTGATCGTTTACGACACCGATAGCGATGAGGAGATTGAGTACGATGAGACCACGCAAGCTGGAAGAGACGCGAAGGAAGCTGCGCTGAAGGCTAGGGAAGTGAGGCGACTAGAGCGGCGGGAGAAGGCGAAGAGGATGGAGGAAGAGGCTGTGCAGGCAGCAGCTGCCGCGATGGCCAAGGTCGAGGTCGAGGGGGGAGGTGCGGGGGTGCAACAGCAGCAGCAGCAGCAGCAGCAACAGAAGAAGAAGGCGAAGGGATTGGCTGGGCTGGGTTCGCTTGGGAGTAACTTTTCCGCTCCTGGAGGCGAGCAGGTCTTGAACCCTTCGGATGCCGGCAAAACTGACGAATTTGGAATTACGTACAAGCCAATGAAGAGGGATTACGAGCTTCCTTCAGGTCCGGCCTTTGCGGACGAGGCGGAGGTGAGAGCCAGATTTAGGGTTGTGGGTTCTATTACTAACTTCAATTATTATATATTACTAACTCGTCGCGCAGTTCGAAAGGGACCTTGACGAAAAGCAGTTCAGTAAGGGTATGGGGGAGGATGACACGGGCGCTGGTTCCGACGATGACGATGAGTTTGATTTTGACCCCGCTTCTGCCGTCCCGGTTGTTACGACTACGACTACGACAAATATTACGACTACTGCTACTAATAGCCAGGTCGTGGAAAAGTCCGCAAAGGATGATGAGCAGGACAACATCATAAAGAGTCTGATGGAGGAGGCTCACAAAACCCAATTGCTGAACGAAGGCATAGAGGAAAATATTGACATAAAGAAATCGACCGATTCGGCTTTGAATGCTCTGCGGGCGAACTTGAGCGCGGAGCCAGAGAGGGAGGAAAGAGAGTTCGTCGAGCTTAAGCCCACGGTCGAGATGAGGAAGGGTAGCCTCATGGGCAGCGTCATCAGCGAGGATGATGAGGTGCTCAACGAGGAAGAGGAGGAGGAGGAGGAGGAGGCGGTGCAGGAGGAGCCGCCTGCCGTGGTACGCGATGACCTAGAACAGGCTAAGGACGATTGGGACAAAGTAGAAAGTAGCAACACAAAAATTGGGGGAGGTGAAGAAGAGCAGGAGCAGATCGAAATCGGCGTCGGGGGGATCAAAGTTGTCGAAATAGCCGACAGACCCATTACCTTCGCCGAGTTCTACACGACCTCAATAAACGCCCTGAACTCCTCCTCAACGGAGCTCCCCCCAATAACCCCCTACGTCGCCCCCCGCCGTTCTTCGTTTAAGAACTTCCTAACTGGCTCCCCCACCCTCTCCCTCCCCGTCTCCTCCCGCGACTCCGCCTTCCACCTCGCCAACGTAAATTACACGCCCTCCTCAATCCACCACCTCCGCATCCTCCGCACGATCTACCTTTCCCTGACGTCCCTCTCCCCGCCCTCCTCCCCGACCGGCCCTCACTGGTCCCTGATAGGCTTCCAAGGCCTCGACCCTTCAACCGACCTGAACCGTTCAGGCGGCATCTTGACCCTCCTCTCCGTCCTCCACCTGACCACGAAATACAACGGCCCTCTCAGCCACCTCCTCAACGGCTCGCCGTTCCTTCTCACCGTCTACTCCGAATCCCGAAGCCCAGGAATGTCCGAGTGGCCCTTCATGTGCGTCGCTGTTAATTTCACGATCCTAGCTTTACAGTCCCTCCGTTCCGGCGCGCTCTACTCTCACATCAACGAGGAGAGGCTGGAGAGCTGCGCGGAGGGGGTCGCGGAGATGGTGGGGGGGCTGTTCTTGGATTTTTACACGATGATTAAGGGGGGGGGGGGGGTGCATCATGCGGAGCATCTGGCGGGGATTAGGGGGAGGGTGGGGAAGGGGAAGAAGGAGGTCAAGGCGATTATGGCCAAGTGGCTGGAGTTGGGGAGGTCGGGGGGAGTGGAGGGGAGCGCTGTGGGAAAATTCACGGATTTGGAGGAGGAGGAGCGGAAGGGCGTTGCGGTGGAAGGAGGGGATGGCGGAGGTGGCCACACCAAGAGAAGCAAAGGTTACGGCGTGTAAATGATGGATTTATAATTTATTGATGTAAAAAGGTTAGGGCTTTGGGTCTATTGCTTTTTTTCTAACTTGAATCATGTGAACAACAACGTCGCCTTCCCCCTCCTCAACTAAACATTTGACATTGAATTTTGCCAGGTCCCACTTCTTATTGCCTGCGGAGAGCGATACGAGCGAAGCAACAAGTTCATTAGATAACAGCCCCCTCCATCTCCATTTGCCTCATCCGC
>BRXY01000342.1:59535-77348 GCA_030267945.1 Triparma strigata | reverse complement strand
CCCCCCTTTCTCCCTCTCACCATATTCCATAAAATCGCTCAACCTCCCATCCGGATCATCATTAGTAACCATAACATACCTCCCCCCCTCCCTCAAAACCGTAGCGAAATTGTCCAAAGTCCTCTCCAAACTCTCCTCGTCTCCCGAATGCACGAAACAATCCAGCAAACCTTTATCGACTATCACGTCGTACTCACGTTCCAACGACAACACATCAGATAGTGAAGTAACATCGATTAAACGAACGTCATTTATTCCACGGGATTTCAACACGGAGACGCTGGAGGGCGTCACGTCGACGTGGGTTAGGTTGTAAGGTTTGGAGGAGGAGGTTAAATAGGATTCGAGGGTTTCGCAGAGGGTAGAGGTTCCGGCGCCGACGTGTAGGACGTTGAAGGTAGGGGGGGGGGAGTTGGGGTTAGGGTTGGAAGGGCGGAGGGAGATTACGGTTGAAGCGATTGAGGTTAGGAGGGAGGAGGAGAGGGTGGGGGAGGAGGAGGAAAACCAGTCGATTGAAGGGGACCGGAGGTGGTAGGAATTCCAGTATGTTGGGTCGGAGAAGTCGGGAGGAGGATTAGGAGGGGTTGAGAAGTTGCGACTTGTGATCATCGTCCTGCGCCCGCGACCCTGTAACCGTCGTAATGAGGAACTGAACATCGAAAGAAAGACCTTTTTCGGACGCAACCCGCAGTATCTTAGACGATTATTTATGCACTTTTTGGTATCAATAGTCGGATGGATGGAGTGATCCAGAAAAAAGAATGTCCGTTCAGCCGTTTTTGACATGCAAATTATTTCTCAGAGTTTCATTTCTTTAAACCTTCATTATTTACCTTCATTATTACGTAATATGTCAAGAAGAACGACTGAAAATCTCTCGAATGCAATAGAGATACTAGATCCGAGCAGTTTAGTGGGTCGAGATGACGATTCAGAAGTATTTGATGGTTCAGAGTTGGATGATGCCCCCAACGTGGTCACCCCAGCCATCGGAGGGGATGATTTCATGCATACAGACGATTTCAGGCGACTGTTCGTTGGTTTCGTTATGGTTGATACTTTTGTTGCGATGCGTTGGCTAGATAAAAATGGCACAAGGTCGTTGAGTTGAAGCTGACTGAGTTTGAAGTTGAGCCTTTCGGCGAGATTATTGTTCATGGAGGGAATGCTATTAGTTTGGAGCAAGTTGATTATGTTACGAGGAAGGAAGGGATTGAGCAAGTGACGAAGGTCGTCTTCCTTCTGAATATTACGAAGGTCGGAGATAGTGCCTTCTATGACGCCTCCAATCTCGTCGTTGTAGACATCCCCGAAGGCATTACAATCATCGGTGATTTTTCCTTCTCAAGCTGCAATAGTTTGAAAGAGATATCATTCCCAAAGTCGTTAACATCAATTGGTCATGCATCCTTCACTGGTTGCTCTAGTCTAGAACAGGTCGATCTGCTTCACACGAACGTTGAAGAATTAGGTGGTTGGGCCTTCCAAGATTGCACAAGTTTAAGAGAGATGAAGGTCCCGGACTCCCTTCAGAAGTTTGGTGAAATGGACTTCTACGGATGCTACAAGCTAGTCCCCTCCCACATCGATGTTAGTTGGGACCAAGATGCGTCCGAGATAGTCGCCTACCTCCGCTCTATACAAAACACCACGCCCACCTCGCAATCCGTGAGTTCGTACAACATGTCCATGTTTTGGAGCATCGCCGTCGTCCTGTTCGCTCTAATTGTTCAGTTCGCCTGGCGTGCACAAGACGAAGAAGAAGGCGGAACAGAATACGTGTATGGATATTATTGATCGACTGAAAGCAGCGAATGGGAAGAAGTGATGTGTGTCAATCCAAAAAAAATGGCCAGTTTGTTATTCCTCACTCCTTCTTCTTCTTCCTCTTCTTCTTCCCCTTCTTCTTCTCTCCTCCCTCCCCCTCCCCTTCGTCAACATATTCATTCCACATATCCGCCCCTTCATCGTTCCCGAAATCAACGTCGACATCCTCCCCGTAATCGTTTCCGCCGAAGGTTCCGTCGTTCTCCCTCTCCCTTTTCTTTGACTTTTTACCGCCGAGGATATCCTTGTGGTTGTCTTCTGAGACGTCCACTCCTGAATGGAACGTTGGTAAGACTAATTTTCCTCCTACCTCGATTGCTTCTTCTTCCTTCTCGTCGTCGAATATTTTAACGACCTTCCCTTCCTCGTCTCCTCTACCCTCTGAAATTTCTCCCGGAACGTACTCCCCTTCGTCGTCGAATATATCATCGTCCTCTGCCTCCTCCTTCAATTTCTCTATCCTCTTCAATCGAAGTTTATCCTCCTTCCTAGTCTTCTCAATCGCTACGCCCTTCAACCGACCCGCCTCGATTATTTTTAGAACGTCAGAACCGACCGATCGACGAATAACCGGAGGAACACCTGACCTCTTGATCTTCCTGATGTTATCTTCTGAGAAATTGAAGACGTAGCTTTCTGAACGAGTTGAATTATTGGTACTTTTCTGACGGAATAGCTTCAACTTTAAATGATTCATCACGCTAGAAATACTCGTTACGTCGCTGAAAAAAAAGCGGAGTAAGATAAGATATACAACAAAAATGACGAAACGGTACCACACTGCTTCGCTCATCTCAAGTGTCTCATCTCTTCCTCCGGCCCTTCCTCCGGCGTAATCACCTCTCTGCACCCCTCTCACCTATTAACATGTTTCCTTACTAACTCCGTAATAGACGTCTTCTCCTCCCCCCCTTCAACCCTATCCTCCCTAATCTCCTCCCTCTGCCTATCCAACAACCTCCTATCCAAACCTTTAACCAAATGCGTAAACTCCTCAGTACCACCGAGATACTGTGACATCTCGGATGAACCAGTGAAGTTTGAGAGGAGGGATGACGTCGATGCGAAATCGGAATCGAGACCGGATTTTTTACGCTCAAGAGCACGATTGCGGTAGACGGTTGAAGAGGAGGTATCAACATCATTTGATGTTATTAGTTTACCGCGACGGTATATCTGTTTCTTCTTTTTTGGTAAGTCTTCTGAGTTATGTGATTTTAACTTTGACTTTTCTTTATCGAAGGTTTCGATGGATGATTTAACGTCGAATTTTTTTGAGGCGTGGGCGAGGAAATCGGAGTTGTTCATTTTTTTACACGTGAGGGACTGCCGAAAGAGCGAAAGCGAGGAAAGCAAAGGAAGGACGCGTGAACGTGAGGTTAGAATAAGGCAGGGCGAAGAAACGTGCAGCAGAAGGGATGTAAAACGTATGGAAAGTGGTGGGCGAGAGCGCATCGTCCCTTCGACCTTGAAACCCGTTCTCAGCTCGTCGATTCGCGTCTCATACCACACGCTCTCACCTTGTTCAACGACCTTCACGGTTTCGTTGTTGATGAAAGGAGGGGAGACCCGATGCAGGCAGGAAGGGCAGTGGACTTCGTTTCAGGAGAAAGTAACGAATTTGTCCGGACAATTACTGTTATTCAACACTATTTTGCAGTTTTTACAATAATTTGTAGGGGCTGGAGATATCGTACAGAGTTTGTAGCGAATCGTTGAAAGTTTTATGAGGATTGAAAACTTTGCAGACTTTTTGGTCGTAAAATTTTACCCCTTGATAGGCCATTTGTTCGTAGTTACGGTTCAAACTACTATTTCAGACTTTATTCATCGTCGTAGATTGACCACTTCTAGCTAGCACTTCTTCTATTGTTTCTGTAAATTTACGCTAATATCATATATCATATCATTTTAAAGGGGTGAAGGGCAACTTTTGTACCACAAGAAAAGAAAAGAATGCAGCGAGGACGAAGGAATATGAAGTTCTAAAGCACTGTCTGTCTATGGAACCCGTCGCTTCGGTCGAGATGGGAATGCTGACGGTCCAGCACTGTATTTGATCTGTATGCAGTGTGTTTTGTGAACGTCGTCGCCAGGAAAACGCGTTCATTCTATTTCTACTGCATTTCTAACTCGCGATAAACGCCAATCTCTTTCAACGTCCGTCGCTGCTTTCCTTCCCTCCTTCGCAGTTCATTTAAAGTGCTTTATTTAACCTCTGCATCTCCCCCCCAATGCCTTCCCCTCTCCTCCGTCCCCTCCTCTCCCTCCCCCTCCTCCCAACCCTCCACCTCCTCCTCCTCCTCCTCCTAACCCTCTCAACCTTCTCCCTCCACCCCGACGAATACCTCCAATCCCCCTCCTCCCCCCTCTGGGATTGGGGCACCCCTTCCTCTCCTCCCATCCGTTCCCACGTTCTTGGCTTTTTAGAGTCACCGTTTAATGGAGTATTTTATCATGTTTCACGACGTTTTTTACATCTTTTTATGTTATTATACCTCTCGAGTAACCTTAATTTCTACTTTATTGTACCGCAATTGTACCTTTTAAGGACGTTTACGAGTTCGTTGAGTCCGTTTATTATGCGTATAATGTATTTGAGGAATATTAATCCGTGGGTTGGGGGGGTTTTGGGGGGGATCGTATTGAGTTTGAGGCCGGATTATTTTGTTTATTTTCCGGGGTTTTTGTGGAATGGACCGAGAGATAAGATTTATTTTATTAAAATTGTGTGTGCGGGTTTGGGGGTTTTAGGTTTAATAACGTTGTATGATAGTTACGTGTATGCTAATAAATTCGATAAAGAATTTACGATGTATTCTAATATTATTGAATTCGTTAAATATAATTTTAAAAATAATGAAAGTCATGGGAAGAGTGGATGGTATGTTATTATGTTACATTATTTTATGATGTACGGTTTTACTGGGGTTTACGTTTTTTGGGAAGGGAGAAAAAAGATTGATTCAAACTTTTTGGGGTTGGTTGGGGTTATGGTGTTTTATGGTATAGTAGGGCATAAGGAGACGAGATTTTTGACGGGGATGTATTTCGGAGTTTTGGAGATGTATGGGAAGGTTGAGAGGATTCCGAAGGTTGTGGGGTATTTACAGGGTTTGTTTTCGGTTGTGATGGTGGGGGTTCTGATGTTACATCAGAGGGGGGTTTATTTGAGTGACTTTGATGAAAGGGGGGAGTGCTTTATGAACACTTATCCGCCGGTTTATGGGAGGGAGGTGGAGGAGGGGGGGTGGGAGGGGTGCGCGTATTTGACGACATGGGAGGAGCGGCTGATGGAGAGGGATGAGTTTGTGGTAGATAAATGGTGGTGGAGTATTGATTTGGATTATGGGTTCCATTATGTTTTGTACAGGTACAAGGTGGTATAAAGTGTTTCGATGAAAGTAAGAAATTAGAGTTTTTCTTTTAGCATATTACGGCTTAGTGTTCTTCACTTCTTTCTTTATTTTGTGACTTACGTCCGGCTTCTTCTCCTTGTTCCAATCCTTCATCTCTTTCTTTGTAAATTTCCCTCCACTGTTTAATACCTGATCTTTATAGTTCCAAGCTACGACAACTCCGATTGCTACAAGCCACGATGCGGCTCGAGAAGGTCCACTGAGACCAGAAGCCATAGGATTCTTCATTTTTTGGGAAAAAATACGATGTGAATGAAAGATGAAGTGTGATGCCTGCAAAGGGGGGGGGGGTTGGGGGTGATAGAGGAGGAGGGAGGACGGGGGCAACGGGGGGGAATAGTTAGCGGGTGTATTATGAGATAAAATAATGGTGACAGCACACTGGTGACGGGACGGTGGGGGGAGCAATGGGCACTGACACGGAGCCCCCTTTCTGTAAGCTGAGATGTGTATTTGTCGAGGGGGGCCAAGCGGATGGAAAGGAGAAAGGACCTTCAGTGGAATTAACGCGTATTTTAGGAGGTTTTAATTGATACATGGAGGTCTGTGGGAGGTGTTGGGGAGCTCGAGTGTAGAGGAAATAGGAATCGGTACACGGGGAGGATGGAAACTAACCAAAAAGTGAATGTTTGGAAAGAACATTATTCATATCACTGGAAATCGTCATTAGATTCGCATTACGTCGTCTTTTAAAACGTTTGATTTTTTTCATCGTGGATAAAATACAAGTGAGTCATAATAAGTTAAATTTAAAACGTCACAATTCTCGTAATTGCTTTTAAATGAGCGGTTCTGAATGAGCTATGGCACAGGCTGGTGGCTGGGTCACCAAAAGAGGCGTCCCTCCCAACCCTAACCGTCCCGTTAAAGACTCCTGAACCATACCGTATATTTATATCCTCCACTATCCTCACGTACGAAGGTGCTCGGATCATTTTAAATCGTTTTAAAGCGACAATTTACATGGTAGCATAGACGAGCCTCAGGCGCTACGGTGCAAAAATATGGACAATTAATGTGACACATGAATGTGCCGTCGAAAACGACTCCCGGCGTGCGGAATGGACGACGTTTGAGTACAACCGATGCCGATTCTCTGAAAGACTCGTTGGAAAAAACGTAGTAAAAATGAAATATAAAACACCTCCCACCGACAATATCGTGGTTGCATAGACATGGTTGCTAGCAGCTCCTTACAAGGGCCGTCGTCGAACTTCCCTATAAGCTGCATGCAATGCTGCATGAGAATCTGTGCGGGAGTGCCTCGAGTCTTTTCGTAAAACATTTGTAGAACAGTGTATTGTTCATTGTTCAATTGGAACCAATAACTGGAACCATCAACTGGAACTGAAGCTAACAAATGTAACTCCACCCCACAGCTTCAGCAAATATTACTTGCTACTGCACTACACTTACACTACCACTACCGAACGCACGGTTCCTCACTTCCTATGCCTGAAGTGATACGTGATTACGGAACAACCTCCATGTCCACGTCTACGTCTACGTCTAAGTCTACCACCCATAGCCATAACCATAACCATAACCATAATAGCCATAGCCACAGTCACCATAGCCACAGCCACAGTAGCCATAACCACAGTCATCATAACCCCAAGCACAGTCATACCTCCATGCCTTCCAACCCTTCCGACCCTCTCCTCCCCCCCCCGCACTCCCCCAACTCCAACTCCGACACCGGCTCTGACTCCGACAACGATGAGAACGCCTCCCCCCACTCCTCCCTCGCCTACAGTATACTGTACCTCCTCCTGACCCCCTTCCTCTACCTAACCCGTCTCTTCAAACCTCACCACTCCCCCCCCCTCCTAACTCTAAACAAAAACATCCTCCTGCCCCTCCTCACAGGCCTAACAGGCCTCATAATATCCCACGGAGGTCGCCTCGTCTTCCTCAAGGTCCTAAGCGACGTCGTGGAGCCTGAGAGGACGTTCTGGACGTTCTTTGTGTTGACGTTTTTTTGTACCGTTTTGCCGACCGTTCCGGCTTTTGTTTTGGGGGGGGTGAAGAGGTGAGAGGAAATCGGACGCGCCACATACAGAAAAAATCATAAGACAACAACAACGCAATTTATTCTAACGGGCTGTTGCACATCACATCGCTTTACTCGTCCCCCGCCTCGCCCACGCACGCACACTACACTCGTTGCTTCGCTCCTCGCACACAGTATTAAGAAAACCCTCCTCAGATTAACATCGAAACGCTACGTCTCGAAAAAGTCTCCCCCTCCTCCACCCAACTACACCCAACCGTCGTCCTTCCCCATGACTTCCCTAATCCTTACGTCGGTCCTCGACCTCCTCGCCTCCCTCCTCCAATTCACGCTCCTTCCCCTCGTCCCCGGAATCCTCTCCGTCATCCTCCTCTCCACCACCACCCTCTACAACTACCTCTTCGTTGACCGCTGCTCCAACCACACCTCCCTCCACCTGACTGGGCTCTCCTTCTACGTCCTCAGCTTCCTCGTCTGCCTCCTCCCTTCCGTGATCTACCTCTCGACCTCCCAATCGATCGACCAATCGACGTCAATCCTCACCTACTCCCTCACCCCCCTCCTTACCTCCCTCTCGACCTCCCTGAAAGAATCCACCCTCTCCACCCTCCAAACCCCCCCCTCCCAATCCAAAACCTCCTTCCTAACCCAGCTGACCCAACTAACAGCCATGCTCCTCTTCTCCCCCCTCCTAAACCACCTCTACGTCCCCTTCAACTCCCTCGACTCCCCCTACCCTCCCACCCCCACCCCCCCCCTCTCCTCCCTAACCTCCACCCTAACCTTCCTCTCCACCCCCGTCCCTCTAACCCTCCTCCTTTTAACCTTAACCGTAACCCTCCTCTCCAGCCTCTCCTTAACCGTAACTTTAACCCAAATATTAACCTTAAACCTAAGTACAAAAAATAATTATACACCAGGACTCCTCCTCCGTCCTCTAAACGTTTCGTTACTCCTCTCATTATTAACTTTAGCCGTATACACATTAAGTTCTAAAGGTAATAATGAAGATTGGGTTCATTTATGTCATGTATTTTCTTGCGTGTTTTATATTATTGGGGGGGAGGTTTTTGAAGCGAGGGCGGGGGGGAGAGGGGGGGAATATATACTTGAAGTTAAGGAGGAGGAGGAGGAGGAGGAAGTTTAGAGGGAGAGAGCTTTTTTTATGTGCAAAGATTAAAGATAAGAAAGAGGAGCTTTGGTTTTTTTATTTAATAATGGTTGTTTCCGAAACTATGATTTACTGCGCATGCTTATTTCGTCGAAGGGGTCAATAGAAGGGGTCGAAACGCCTTCTACGATGGTCTGGCCTTTTCCCTCTTCCATTCTCTGCCTGAGGGGGTCGAAGTCGTTGCTGGAGAAGTTGTCGGCGTTGCGGGAGTGGGAGAGGACTTGGGAGTTGGAGAGGGAGACGGGGGTTATGGTGTAGTCTTCGTGGGTTAGGTCGAGGTTGGGGGTTATTGTCGTAGGCTCCTTGGAGTTGCGCCGGTGCACGCTGCCTGTGCCAAAGGAGGTGTCGAAGTTGCTGGAGCTGCTTTTGGAGGGGAGGGGGGAGGAGTGTTGCCGGAGGTGGGCGGCGTTCTTTTGCTGCTGCTGTTGGGAGTGTTGCTGCTGCTGCCAGTATTGTTGTTGTTGGTGGGAGTGTTGTTGATGGACTTGCTGGACTTGTTGCATTTGGGGTTGGTGCTGCTGCTGCTGCTGCGGTTGCTGCTGCTGTGGCGGTTGCTGCTGCTGCTGCTGCTGCTGTGGCGGTTGCTGCTGCTGCTGCTGCTGATACTGTTGCATTGCCGTCTGCGCCTTTTGTCGTTGCTCCTGTTGCTGCTGCTTTTGTTGCTGCTGCTGTTGCTCAAAGGCCGATGCCGCTTGTTGCTGCTGTTGCTGCAGGGTCGCGGCCGCTGACTGTTGTTGTTGCTGCTGCTGCTGCCACAATATCACCGGCACTTGAACCGGCACTTGCACTGCTTCTGTTACTGGTGTGGGCCCTGGTGCGGGCGTGGACACGGGTTGTTGTTGCTGCTGCACCTGCACCTGCTGCATCCCCTGCTGCATCCCCTGCTGCTGCACAACGGCCTGCTGTATCTCAGGCTGCTTCTCTAACTTAGCGTCCGCCTCGATCTTCTGGACTCCACTGACTCCTCCTACAGCCTTCAGCGCGTCGTACTTTTTCCGAACCTTGGTCAACTTCGCCTCGGCGTCCTCCCTCAGCTTCCGCTCCTCGGTGAATTTCTGCTCCAGCTCCTTGTTCTTCTCCCGCAGCAGCTTCGCCTCGTTCTGGAGGTTCTTGACCGTCTGAGTGAGCTGATTAGCCTCCGTAGCTACCTGCGCCAGGAAGTAATTTAGCTTCCCCATGGGGGCGCCTGCGGCCAGCGCTCCGGCCTTGGCGTTGTGACCGACCTTCGGGGTAGTCTGTGCCGGCACGGGGGCGGGGTGAGGGGGAGGGAGAGGGGCAGGGGTCGAAACGACTTCAGGCAGCTTGTCCTTCTTGAACTCTGAGCTGATGTCGATCTCGACGCCCTTGTTGGGAAGCACGGCCTTGCTCACGATGAGGCCCTTGGCGTTGGCGTCGCTCTTGGTGGGAGTGCCGGCGATTCCCTGGGCGACGTCGACCTTCTTGGCGTCGGCGATGGCGAACCTGCCCTTCCGCGTGGTGGCAGTTGTGGGGCTGTGCGGGGGTTGAGGGACGTTTGAGGTGGAGTCGCTGAGGTTCAAGTTCTCCCCGCCGGTGTCGTCAGTACCACGAGTGTTCGTGGAGTTGACAGAGCCGTCCGAGGGAGGCGCGGGCGCTAATGGGGCGGGATTGAGGATATTTCTAGGGGCAGGGTACAGGGAGGAAGGAGGGGTTGAGGAGGGGGGATTTGAGGCGGGGGGATTTGAGCTCACTGGAGTGGTCGTCGGAGACGAAGCGTTTGACTGGGGGGATTGGCGGGGGAGAGAGGGGGAGGGGGGGGATTAGTGGTCAGCGACGAAAACGATAAATCGCAACAAAAAGTATCTCGCTCCTTCCCCCTTCTCCATCCCTCAATCCGCTAGACTTCCACGGCAATTCCTAGCCTCACCTTCGCCTCCTTGTTCGCGTCTGCGCCGGTATTCGATTTTGCGGCGGCCACGTACGTGAGCTTCTGCGGGACGGTCGGAGCAGGGTCGCGCTTCTTCTCTTCATTGGAGCCAGGGGAGGATTGTGTGCTGCCCGGCTCGCTTGCCGTGCTTCCAAGAGACACAGAGCTGACCAACGTGCTCGGATCGGCAGTAAGATCATTAGCGCTCACGCTGAACCTTCCCTTCCTAGTGGTTGAGCTAGACGAGCTCACAGAACTCATCGGTAAAGATCTCAATTCGTCCCCCAAACAGGGCACCTGCGGCGGGTAAAGGCGAACCGGGCCTTTGGGTTTTTTTGATAATAGACGTTGACGCCAGAATTGTTTTGGTTGGGTTGGGCCGGGCTATGGAGGATTATGACGTGGTTTCTGAATTAAAATGAGACGGCGAGTGCGACGCTCCCGAGTTACAGGAGCTCAAGGTTTAGTTCTTCTCAAGTGCAGGGCGCATTTCGGGTCAAGATTTCAGTTCATCGATTCTAGCGCTGGCGCTCCTGTAACAGACTCTCTATATCGTGTTCTACCCACCTGCGAAATTTAGGCCTTCAATAAGTGCTTAGAACATCTCTTCTAGCCTCCAGCCTCTCTCCACTGCCCCGAGCCTTCCCCAAATGGACGCTGGATCAGTATTTTCATTCAAGAGCTCGCAGAGCGAGCCGAAGCCGTCCTCCCCTGCTAAAGTCAAGCCCCCTTCCTCTCCCGCTAAAGTGACATCTCCGAAATTGAAGTCCCCGAAGAAGGAGTCTACTCCAACCAAACCAGACTTGCCTCCGGGCCCTCCTCCCACTTGGAAGACTGGTGTCCCGCTTAACGTGAGCAAGACCCAAGCCACACAGAACTCCAACAACGCGAGTCTGTTGGCCTGCGTCTCCCCCACCCTCGCCTCATCGCTCGATCTGAAGTTCTCCACGGTGGGCGCCATCGGGAGGTGAGCTAGAGTAGAGACTCTCACACATTCTCATGCAGCGCAACAAACGTCGCTTCCTGATTCCTACCCGACCTCACCCAACACACCCCTTTGCCTTGCAATGGCCTCGCCTAACTAACCCTCGCCCCCCACTCCCCAGGTTCTCAGCAAGCGAAAATTCCGTCTCCCTCGATATTCGAGGTACCTCCCACCCCACCCTCCTCCAACCTTGCACCACGTGGATTGTCTGCAAGGTCGACTCTAAGAGTTCCACTGTTACTGTCGAGACTCTTGGTGATGAGATCCTCACTGTTCTTGAAGGTGATGTTAGGAAGAAGAAGGGCGATGACTGGGATGCTGAAAGCGACGATGAAATGAAGAGGAAGAGGATGAAGAAGGACAAGAAGAAGGACAAGAAGGACAAGAAGGACAGCAAGAAGGAGAAGAGCTCACCGAAAAAGAAAAAGCAGAAAAACAAAGCATAACCTTTTTTTACTTCGAAGCACCTAAAGTTTTCTGTTTTTTAAGATATTGATCCTTGACTTTTTTTCGTTTTCTGAGTCAACATTTTCGCCGTGCCCTCCTGCGAAGATACTGAACCCGAATAGCGACTTAGCTGACGCCGGCCACCGTAGAATAAGCACATATCCATAGGTCTCACATATTGCGCAGGCATTGCTCACCTCTCAACCCCTTAAAAACATCTTGGGACGAACACTGCTAAAAGCCTAAGTTAAGTTCCGCGCAGTAACATCACATCACCGTCCCATAAGCCTATCCACACGAGTATCTATTCAGTCCTTCAATACAAACTTATCTACAAACTTATTTTAGGCCCACATCACCTCTTCGTGGCTTCACTCATGATTCGTCGATCGGACCAAGCGTATTACGCGCTGATTGCCCTGTCCTCCCTTTTCACGCTCATTGGAGTGTCGTTCGGGGCTGTCGCCCTTTCGGAAATGCTTGTTGACGATGAGGAAGATGAGGAAGGTGAGGTTCTTTTCACCATCTCCTCAGCTGCTTTACAGTTCTAACCCTACCTCGGCCTCGCAGCCGTTGACTCTGCTTTTTCCCTGAACAAAGAGAACCATCCCCAGTCCCTATCTCTACAGTCCACCAACTCTACCACAGCAAACTCAAACGCAAACGTAAATTCGAGCGCCAACACTCCCCGTCGCCTCTCGCGTGCCTCCTCCTTGTCCGATTCAGTCGCCTCGCGAACCTCCCCGACAAATCCCGCCACGAAGTCCCGCTCCCGGCAGCAGTCCCTCCTCCCCCAGTGGTCTATGCTGAGCCCTCGCGAGTTCGAGGCTTCCCTAGTCTTGAAAGACAACGAGACGGCCTTGACTCAGACCACTCACTTCAAGCAGTGCTTGGTCAAGGTCGGCGGCACCAGGGCCAAGAACTGGCTGGACATGACCGAGTCCGACGAGGGGAAAAACCTCGAGCTCCTCGCCGTTCCAGACAAGGCCACCCCCATTTCCGTCCAGGCTGGAGGTGAGTCGTTTCCTCCCCCCCCCCCTCTCTCAATATCCAACGCGCACGAATCGCTAACGCCCCCCCCCACACACGCCCCCACCCCCACACGCCCAGGCCTCAGCTGGAAGAAACGCCCTTTCCTCTTCTTCCCTCCTGATTTCGTCCTCAAACCCCTCCCTAGCGACTACCGCGGCTACCGCGAACTAGGTGAGATAGATAGCACACCTTCGCACCGCACCGGGTACATATAAAAGTCGTCGTCCCCGTGGTCTCTTCAATCGAAATGTATCGTGACTAACCCTTACTGCTTACCCCTCCCCCCCCCCTCCGCTTGGCCAGGTTTCTACGAGAAGATGGTGATGGCCGCCGGCCGTGGCAAAGACGACACCTCCAGCCTCGACAAGGAGACCGACCTCCTCCGTCGTTACTCCTCCTTCATGCCGAGCTACTACGGCCTGATATCAAGTAAATCCCCCAACCATCTATTAGCTCAAGACAGCTACCTTCTCCTACGCGATACAACTGCGACGTTTTCGAGGCCTTGCGTCATCGATTTTAAAATGGGTAGGCAGACTTACGAGCCCAACTGCAGCCTGGAGAAGAGGGCGGACGAGACCAAGAAGTACCCCGAGCAGGCTACGTTCGGTTTCAGGATTACGGGGGCTAATATTTACGATCCCAATAGCCCGGACGCAGGGGAGGATGGTTACGTTAGGTACTCTAAGCATTTCGGAAGGAGGTGAGAAAAGTCTGCGAGTGACGAGATGAGAATGCGTCCGCATCCGGCACTACAAAATGTGCGCCGCGGAGGATGTATTCCTCCCCCGCATCTTCGGCATCCACCGGTGAATTGCGTATCCGCGGAACACAAATATCGGCCTCCACTTTAATACTAACTCGTTCGCGTTCGCTCCTGGGACTACGGTTCGCAGCCTAAAAAATAGAGCTGCAATCCAGGACGCGCTGCTTAAGCTCTTCAGCCAGACACCTGCTCAGGGTGCGCACGAGGAGAAGAAGGCCTACGGCGTCGATAGAAGTGAAAGGAGCCGCGGTCGGGGAGGTGTGAGGAACAGGGTAGTGACGGAGTTCAGGAGGCAGCTCAAGCTCCTCATCGCGTGGTTCAAGAGCAACAACATGTTCTCCTTCTACGCGTCTTCGATCCTATTCGTTTACGAGGGGATGGAGGGGTCTGACTCCTGGGACAACTCCCGCCTCAGAACCATCGACTTCGCTCACGTTGTGAAGCGCAGCGACGGAGCGAGGGACGACGGATACTTGGACGGACTGTACACGATCCTCCGGATCGTGGATGAAATATTGAGGGACCAGGAGAAGGCGGGGAAGTTGCGAGAAGATTTGTGAGAAATTACAGATTAAACCATGTTAAATTTTTTAAACTAAGGGCTTCCTTTTTTACTTTCCTCTACTTCATCCTAAATTCACCGCGTATATAATACTTTCTTCTCCCCTCCCCCTCCCCCCTTCTCCCCCCTACCCATACCCGTCTTCTCTCTTACTCCCTCTCACCACAAGTTCCCGATGACTGCGGCCAACACTACGATGACGCTGGTGAACGAAAGCGCGAGTGTGCTTGCGTCGCCCTCGCCGTCAATCATGTCCGGTTCAGGTGCTTCGCAGCCAGACCCGCCGTAACCGTCAGCGCAGGTGCAGGTGCAAGACCCGCTTACTCCACTTACAGTCCCTCCGTTGATGCAGTACAAGTTTCCGTCTGAGCCAGTGTCTGAGGGAGACGTGCTGGCGACGCACGAGAGAGGATCCTGGCAGCTAGAGCCGCCGAAGCCCGTGTTGCAGGAGGTGCAGGTGCAAGACCCGCTTACTCCACTTACAGTCCCTCCGTTGATGCAGTACAAGTTTCCGTCAGAGCCATTGTCTGAGGGAGACGTGCTGGCGACACATTTCTCTCTAGCCACGTATAAGGTGGTGACGTCCGACTGCTGCAGCTCCACACCGTGCCACATCTTCACGTAGGCAATGGTGCCGTCCGTGTAGCCGTCATTTGACCAGGCGCCTCGGCCAAGCCAGTGCTGGGTGCGGGTGAGGACGTTGGGCTCGTATGCGTCTGTCTTAGTTCCTGCCAGGACGCCGTTCTTGTAGACCTTCATGGTGGTACCTGAGACTGTAGCAACCACGTGCGTCCAGCTGGCGGAGTCGAAGTTGCTCGTTTCGATGGCCTTGTTCGTTGATTCTTGGAAAACAGCCCATCTGATTGTAGATGTTGTTTCTGTGTTGCACAAGACGACGTTGTCGTTGTTCTCTCCATTGCCAAAATCAAAGACACGACTGTACTCGTTAAAGCTGTCGTACTTGACGTACACCTCAATAGACGTCGTCCCGCCCCACTCCCAGTCGTCAATGTCAGCGTATTCGTTGTTTCCGTCGAGCCTGAGGCCGTCAGCTCCACAGACTGGACCGTTCATGGGCGTGGCGACGAGGTCTCCAGCAATACTGTCAGTGACAGTACCGCCTGTGGTGCACCCGCGGAAGTCCCAGAAGTGGTGGGCCGTGTTGTGGGGAGTGTAGAGGTCGGTGACGTCCGACTGCTGCAGCTCCACACCGTGCCACATCTTCACGTACGCGATGGTGCCGTCGAAGTAGTCATTGTGGGACCAGGCGGAGCGGCCAAGCCAGTGCTGGGTGCGGGTAAGGACGTTGGGCTCCAATCCGTCTGTCTTGGTTCCGGCAGGAGCGCCGTTCTTGTAGACCTTCCTGGTGTTGCCTGAGACGGTGACGACCACGTGCGTCCAGGTGGAGGAGTCGAAGTTGCTCGTGGTGAAGTATTTGGGCGTTGATCCCTGATAAACATCCCACCCGATTGTGGATGTAGTTCCTGAGTTGTACAAGATGACATTGTCGCTGGCCTCTCCATTGCTAAAATCAAAGACACGGCTGACACTGTTGAAGCTGTCGTACTTGACGTACACCTCAAAGGACGTGGTCCCACCAAATTCAAAGTCGTCAATGTCAGCGTAATCGTCGTTTCCGTCGAGCCTGAGGCCGTCCGCTCCACAAGTGGGTCCGTTTATTGGGCTAGCCAGGAGAGTTTCATGTACCGATTCGGTAACCGGGGACCCAGTGGTACATCCGCGGAAATCGAATACCTTCGAGGGGTTGGGTGCAGCGTGGATTGTCGTCAAACCCGCCAGCACAAGCAGAAGAGAGCTCACATGAAACTTCATGGCTTGACACAAGGGGCAAGGGGGGAGAAGGAGGAGCCGACAATGATTCTTGTTAGAAATAAAAGCATACAACCCCGGCAAAAATTAATCTATTGCAGAGCGTGCCCCGAGCCAATGGTTTATATAAGCTCAATTCATAACAATCCTGTTCGTGCCGATGATCCTCCTCACGTTTTCACCCTTACCTTCTAGATTACGGCGTGCGAGCAATAAAAGTTACGAAATTCAGCGTTTCAGTTGGCTACGGAGAAATATCCCGATCTCAATCCGAAAGGTGCGCGAGCGGGAGATGAAAGGACTATCAGAATTTCGGTTAACAATCATCACTCTTAACTGGGCACGTGCCACACTTTCCCCTCACCTCCAACCTCCCCCCCTTTCCCCCAATTCCCCAAAGTAAAACTCCTTGTCAACCCAAATACGAAGCAATAAATAATAAATAAATAAAACAGGGAAACTGGGTAATAAGAGATCGGCTAATTTGTGTTGGTAACGTCAATCTCGTTTTTTCCCAGATAGTTATACACATTTTTCCCGTCAGACAACTTCGTCGTCGAAACAGCGCTGGTGCCAGAGCTCGAAGCTTCAGAGGTACTCCTCGCTGTCCAAAAGCCTCGCCATGATCATAAAAGCTAGCTAGCTGAATGAAATAACGCGAAGAGACTTTTTTTTTAAATAATACATGGCTGTCACATTGGCTAATTTTTGCTATTCACACAGTGTTACAGAATTACAGAAAGGCGCTCCCCTGTTGGAGCCCGTTGCCCGTCTCTCGCCCTCCTCCCTTGCCTTGTCTTGTCTTGGCTGTGCTTGCGGCGCCAGGAATCGGGGGCAGCTCCTGCATCATGAGCTCGTGGCCCTCCTTGACCTCCATCAGATCTACAATCCTCTCGTTGATAAAGGTCAGGCACCGGTCCAGCTGGCCGGCGTTTCCGACCCACTTTTCGTTGAAGGGTGGCATCTTCGTCCTGTGCGAAGCGCAGCACCTAGCGTATAAATTCCGGATCGCCATGATGATCTGTCCCGTCTCCCTGTTGACGTCCTTCACTCTGTCCAGCTTCGCCTCCTCATTGTCCCGCCCCATCTTCGACGTGGCCTTCAGCCGCTCGAGTTCGTTCTGGTACTGGTGAACCTTGCTGTTCTGCACTAAAATGTGGTTCTGGGTCTCCATCCTGAACGTCTGGAGCTGGTTCCTGATGTCGTCCATGTCGGCATCGTTGTGTTCCACCTGGCTCTGTAAATCCAAGTTGGCTCCCTCAAGCGTCTTGAGCCTATTCAGGATGTCCTCTATCTGCTCTATCCCCTCATCGGTCTTCTCCACGGTGTCGTCCAGGAACTCCTTGTAGCGGTTGAGGCGGTTGAGCTCGTCCTGGAGCTTTTCCCGTTCCCTCTCGGCCTCCTCCAGCTCCTTCGTGAGAACCTTGATCTCCTCCACCTTGGCCTCTCCCTTCCTTCGCTCGTCCTTGGCCCTCATTTCGGCCCTCTGCCTCTTGGCGTCGTTCTCCTGGATGAACTTCTCGAACTTGATAACCTGTTCCTTCATGTCCATCTGCCGGCGCTCGAAGGTCAGGTGGTTCTCGTCGCAAGCTTTCATGCGCTCGAGGTACTGTTGTTTCATGAAGGCCAGGGCTTCTGACACTTCTCGCATTTCCTTCTTCTTCTTCAGGAGCAGCGTGCTCTGGCTCGTCTGCGTGACGCCGGACACAAGCGCCTCCAGCTCGTTGATCTCATCCTGGTATTCTTTCTTTTTGGGCGGAGCTGCCTTCTGGCCGGGTACCGCTGTGATGAATGCTGTTGAGGCCATCTTCGTTCGAATTTACCGTTGACGATTAAGTTTTGCGGCGCGGATCAGGGGAGGAGGGGGGGAGGGGG